>JACEEZ010013560.1:1225899-1305899 GCA_016584305.1 Chionoecetes opilio | reverse complement strand
CGGCGGATCAAATTTTGCACTGTTCTAAGCTTTAGTCCTTTAAGCTTGCAAATTTCCTTATTATTGATCCCAGCCTTGTAAAGATCAATGATTGCTTGAATCGTTGTGCCATCCGTATGTTTTCCACCCATTATGTAATCCAGCAAAAACAGGCAAAAACACGGGAAGTAGGGGAACGCTGCAGGCTATAAGTTCAAAATCATGCAAACTGTCAACCGCCTATGGAGGGAGGAGAGGGAGGGAAACCCTCCCTCCCACACACCGGTGAGTGTGCAAGATGATGTACGTCGCTGTCAGACATATGATTCATGCCTTCTGCATTTTTTTATAGCTTGGGAAGCAACTTTAAATCTGCGCGGTAAATCTCGATGAACGGATTCTGGCGCAGAGATCATCTGCGCAAGCCTGTACTATGATCTGATGATGCTACTTCTCATGTTGTTGAAATAGCAGTGAAATGAATTGAAGTTCTCTCCTCAATTCATAACTTCATAAAAATTCATCAGTTATCTTAAAATAATTTAATGTTTAGAATGTTCAAATAACATATCACATTTCCGTTTTTAGTAAGTTAACTACTCTGTGTTAGTGCCACCCTACGTGTTTGGGAGAAGGATTATGTATAAGAAAAAAAAAACTTTATCAAACCTTTCCTCCTGCCTTTGATGTTACTAAAGACCATAGACTTATTTACACACCTGTTTGAGGCTAGTAGTTGTCCAAGGGAGCTGTTGTGACATTTGTCAAAGGCAGCTAGAAATCTGGTAATGGTTGGCATGAGGATGCTCTTACTCATTTCCCGACCAACTCTGAGAGCCATTATGAAGAGACAGTCAATAACCCTACAGGCCAGCACCCCACGAGCTGCCCCGCCATGAGGAAAGTTGACCTTAGTGGAGGACAATAGACGAATCACCGGGTACACTGCATTGCGGATCAGAGTTTCCTAGGATATAGATCAGAATAATGAGTAAGAATAATTAGCATCATAATGATATTCAAACAAAAATTACGAAAAAAAGGTATAACAACAGCATAAAGGTAGTTAACTACCTATAATTACATACAGTTACCTATAACTACATACAGTTTTACCACTTACCTGCAGGTATTCCATGAAAGTGTGGTCAGAAAGATAAGGCAAAAAATGTTGCAGTAATGCCATGGCCCCAAGAAGCCCACCCTCCATTGTGGCAGACAGCTTACGGCGACATGAGGCCACAAGTTCACAAATATGACACAGATACTGGAGCAATATCACTTGTTCACCATATAAACCTGATGAGAGATATTTATATCACATTCTGATTACATATCAGAAATTCAGCTGATTTGATAAAGCACTATATTAGTCAGGGAATATTGCTAAAATCTGAAAACAAATTCCTTACCAAGAAATTTCTTCACCAATGTGTTTGTAAAGGTGTCTACTAACACATATAAAAAAAAAATAATTCAACTCCCGTAGGGCAACCCGTGACAGCTGCTGGAAGTTGGGGTAGCCGGAACCTTATCCGGGAAAAATTGAAAATATTAATTCTGCCTGAAGTACCTTGTGAAGGGTCAAACTAGGGGTTTTTCATGATTCTGAATCAATTGCAAGCATTTGTTTTGCACCAAAACCACTCCTTGGTGGAAAAATGGCCACACCCACATTTCCCACTCTTCGCAAACCCTTTTTTTTGGTGAAAATAAATATTGCTGGGTGCATGTAAATTACAAAAGTAGCTTTATTAGTTTATTTCAATTTCTTGAATACTAGTTTGAAAATGATACTGCTCAACAATGTCAAATGCCTCAGGAGTCAAGGTCTGAGTCTTTTCCAGGCTCTACACCATCATGGATACAATTCTTGCATGTAATGCCATTACAGCTTCCGCATGCTGAGATACACTTGACACCATTCTTCTTGCAGCTGCACCGCCGGTTGCTGCAATCTCCATTACAATTGCAGCTCGTGAACTGGAGCAGCTCCTCAGGAGCCATGGGATCTAGTGTTGGAACTGGCTCATAACCATGAACCCCTACCGTCCATCCATAGTCACTGGGGTCCAAAGACATGCTCTGCAGCAGCATCCAGTTCCGGGTTTGGAGAAAGGCACGGAGAGAATGCCACCCTCTACCCTCTGTTGGAGGTAGAGTCTCTGGTTTGATCAGCCCGGCCGCCGCCTTCCGTGAGAACATGTTGTATCGAATTGGACCCAAAGTAGTACCTGGTGGATGGTAAATGTGCTGGAAAATCGCAATACCACCACCGATCACCTCGTCCTTAGTAGCCCGTACGTCAAGGAAGATGTCCATGTGTTCATCAATGTCCCCTGCACAAAACCTGTCAAATAGAGTGGTTTTCCCGTGGTCCCCGATTGCTGAAACCGTATCACAGCCTGTGAAGGCATGACAAAAGAGCAGGCAGCGCTTCTGTCTTTCAGAGAGAGCTTCTCGGATCCTCCTGACATCGTAAGAGCCCTTCAATGTGGTTAAGAAGAGTGGATGGTTGGTGCTTGAGCTATGGTGCACCAGCATTATCAGCACGTCCGCGTCTTCTGCCCGCACCTGAAAATAGAACAAGATATGAGTAAAGCGTCTTGAACTGTGCAAAAACCGTGAACTTAACAATCTTCAAGTTATTTAACAATGCTACTCTTCTTTTCTGAGGATAAGTACACTTGCATAACAGCGTGGTGCATCAATGCACAATACACCAAAATATCAACACAGGAAAAATAAAAAGTAATCATAGTTGATGTAAGGAAAATACCTACACAACATTTGACTGACCTCAACAGTGATCTGTAGCAGCCAATGCTGCTCTCACAATAGAAGTGTCAGCATCATTGTCACGCAGCACCACGGTGATCTGACGTTTCCAGAATGTTGGAGAGGAGATGGATGAGCTCACTCTTATAGTGAGTGTTGTCCATGAACTTTGCCCTTGGTGGCACATGTATCATATCTGGTCGAATGTGTAGATCACAGCAGGAGTTCTTGGTACGCCGGATGTGGTCGTGGTCTTTTGGCGAGCTGCTATAGCCATCGAAGACCACGGTGATCTTCTGAGAGCGACTGCCGAGACACTGCACATAGTTCGGGTAACTGTCGGCAATCTCCTGCCAAGTCTGACCTTGTTCCCAATTCACCATAGAGAAGCCATCCACCATCAACCACCAGACTGGAGCAGGGTTGGTCAGTGAGGTCAAGCGGATCGGTCAACTCCTTCAGGCTAGTCTTGGAAAAGCCTGCCTTGTTCGCCTTGTTCATTTTCTGATCTTTGTTGCTGAACAAGGACAAGGGAAAGGGAGTCAGCTCATACGCTAAGCTTGTCTCGACTGTCATATTCCGTTGGGCAAAAATTATCAGTCGGTTGAACAACTTGAGTGAGTTTAGGTGAATCTTCTTCTCATTGACCTTGGGAATCTTTTGGACTCAGACCTTGACTCCTGAGGCATTTGACATTGTTGAGCAGTATCATTTTCAAACTAGTATTCAAGAAATTGAAATAAACTAATAAAGCTACTTTTGTAATTGACATGCACCCAGCAATATTTATTTCCACCAAAAAAAAGGGTTTGCGAAGAGTGGGAAATGTGGGTGTGGCCATTTTTCCACCAAGGAGTGGTTTTGGTGCAAAACAAATGCTTGCAATTGATTCAGAATCATGAAAAACCCCTAGTTTGACCCTTCACAAGGTACTTCAGGCAGAATTAATATTTTCTATTTTTCCCGGATAAGGTTCCGGCTACCCCAACTTCCAGCAGCTGTCACGGGTTGCCCTACGGGAGTTGAATTATTTTTTTTTTATATGTGTTAGTAGACACCTTTACAAACACATTGGTGAAGAAATTTCTTGGTAAGGAATTTGTTCTCAGATTTGCTAGATATCTGATAATATTCCCTGACTATATATAGCTATAGTTAGTTCATTGATTTAACACATTGTGTGCCTGTGCATTTTATATTTATGCATGCATTCCATTTTAAGTTGTATTTAACATATTGCACAAGTCAGCTCAGGTGAATGAATATTGTATATGCATAGTATTAGATTTACACTGCTCTCTTGGCAAAAAGCAACATAATAAATGTTTGGAAAAAAATTTCATACATACATGCGATTTCTGAAAGGCAGACGAGCACTTTCTTGGCATATAGATCTCCTATAATGCGTTTCCTTGTAACAGAAAGCTGGTCATCAGGATCTGGAGGTAATGGGTTTAAGGCCCCAGAGTCTGGCAAATAGCAAAGGGTTAGCATACGTAACAAGTTACGAGTCACATAACGGGCGGTGAGGACAGGCCCAAGACGGCCTGCTAACCATAAAACACTTTCACAGCACACTTCTGACATGCTATGACCTGGCTCAAATCTGTTCTGATCATTTGGGCTTTCTTTATCCTTGTGGGAGGCTTGCAAGGAGCTTTTACTCTCTTCAGAAATAATGTTAGAAACATAATTATATTTCTCTAGGTAGAATTCCGGGAGGGAAGTAGAGTATTCCCTTGCAGACTTAAAAGGAGATATTTCTGGTGTTTCCCTACAACGGGGAATGCTAATGCCACTGGTTACTGATGATGGGGAAGTTGGATATGCATTGGCTAAGGAATCTGCATAAGCTAATGCCAGGGGAGTTGGGGTATCAAGTTCACTATGAACCTCTTCCTCCTCCTCATTATTTTCCTCTTTTTCTTCCTCATCTTCTTCCTCTACTAATACTTCTTCTTCTTCTTCTCCTTCCTCTTCTATTTCCTCTTCACCACCGCTCGGAGAGGGAGAATGAGAAGAAGGGCAGAGAGATGGAATAGAGCCAATTCCTTCCTGAAGAGATACATCATCCAAGCTCAGTGTTTCAGAGGCCATGGGAGATCTGGAGAAAGACAAAATATAATACTATACATCCATGTGCTCTTCTGCATTAACAACACTTTAATTTCATCTGCTCATAAATGTATGTACAATGTCTCTTTAAATCACAGTTAATGCAGCAGGTCATGTACCACATTTACAAAAACTGCATCTCCTCGTACCATTGAAAACCATCATAGGTGTTTGTAGCAGCACTGTGGCAAGACTGGGACTAAGCCACCCCTACTTGCCCCATATAGACTTAGCTTACCATGACAAAGTGGACATTTTTAGGTTATCTGCGACATATAATAGCATATTTTAGAAAAAATGCCGTGCCTGCAAGGTTGCAAGATTTTTTGTGTTCCCTGTCTAAGTCAAGGCAAAAGTTCAAGTTCAAAGGGAATACAGTTGCATTTTCTGAGTTTACTACTGAACATTAACAAACTTTTCTCAGGGCAGTAAATATTAAACTCATACATACATGAATCTCAAAATGAATTGTAATAAATAAAACTTTATTCCACACTTATCTCTTCACATAATCAATCTTCATATACGTAACACTTCCAATAATATACACATTTATAACATCCTACACATATTCCTCCTTAAAAAACACACAATCTATATTAATATTAAGAGCTGCTAAAGGGGAGCGAGCGAGGTGCGTCCTTGCCCCAACACTTTTCAACACTTGCATGGACTGGGTTTTGGGCAAAGTTGTAGATCAAAGTGATTGTGAGCATCCCTCGGCAACACCAAGATCACTGATCTTATTTTTGCCGATGATGCAGTAATCTTTGCTGAGTTGCTGGAGGTCCTGGTGATGGCTCTCGAGGCGCTGCACGAGGAGGCAAAGCCTTTGGGACTTGAGGTCTCCTGGCTCAAGACCAAGGTCCAGGTGTTTGGAGACTTACTAGATGAAGCAGTACAGTCTGTTCATGCGTGCGGCGAGGACATTGAGATCTTGGAAAGTATTACATACCTTGGTAGCGCAGTCCATAATAACGGCGGGTCACGTCAAGAAGTCTTAAGGCGGATTGGCATAGCCCACGGTGTTATGGACTCGCTCAGCAGGAGTATTTGGCATTGTCGGTACCTGTGCAGGAGGACAAAGATCTGGATCTTCAAGTCGCTTGTTATCCCTGTCTTACTCTATGGTTGTGAGACATGGACACTAAATAGCGACTTGGAGACGAATCGATGCCTTTGGTAATAAGTGTCTTCGCAGAATCATGGGGTATCGCTGGGATGATTACGTGTCAAATCAGCGATTGCACCGTGAGACTGAACCGAGGCCTATTACCTGCATAGCCTGTCAGGGCCAAGCTTACAATGCAAGTCTTTAGGGCAAGCGTCCGGCTAGAAATACAAAACTAATCAGGAAAAAAATTAAATTCTGAAAAAATTCCTGAGCCTTCTTAGGCTATCCCATCTACAGTATGTTCGTGTACATCACTTTCATTCCTTTTTTTACAACATTTTTCTTCACCCCATTTTCCTTTAGTCTTTTTTCTACCACTTTCTCACGCTGTCGTTTGGTACCCTCCAAAAATAAATAATAAGTATTTTCTTCCTCCGTTCTTTCTTAATTTCTCAGTTTTACTTATTCTTGCATTTCCTTGAACCTTTTCCTTCCTTCTTCATTCGTCACTTTTTTACAAACACGTCTCTAAAATCAACAGTTGATCTCAGCCTGAAGACTCTCCAGGATTTCTTCGGTTGCCGTCTGTGATTTCAATCTTAGTTTTATTTGTCCTACTCTTCCTACTGCATAAGGTCCCAATCTTACTACTTCTTCCACTTCATCACAAATCTTGTCTCTTCTTTCTCATCATTAAGTTTCATCAAAACGTCCTTTACCGTGTTTAATTCTTCTCTTTCTCTTCTTATTCTAAACAAGATATTCTTCTCCTTCAGTCCATAAATAATAACACATTCTTTCTTCTCTGCTACATCTCTTATTAAATTCTCATTTTTCTTCAAAACTTTCACTACCTCTTTCTTAACATGTTCACTTTGCTCCTTCTTTTGTTGTTCCATAACTTCTTTAAAGTCCACTTTGGCTTTCTCTTTTTCTTCTTTCCAGTTATTCACTTCACCTTTCATCATATTTTCCACTTGTTCCTTAACCTTTTTTTCTCCATTTTCACATTTAATCTTAAGTTCATTATTTTGTTTTCTCAATTTCGTTTTGTAACTCCTCATTTTCCTTTACTCTTTGCCTTTCCTTCCTTTTCAGTTCATCTAATTCAACTTTCAGTCCTTCAATTTCGTCATAACTTCCTCAATACCTTGGATCAATCCCTTCATACTTGAAGGCAGAAATGCTCTTCTCAGGGGTGGGGGCAGCCAGTGCGATCGCCATGATGTGCCCACTCACCATCAAGGCCACAACTGAGAACACCGCACCAAACACTATCGCAGCACAACACTAGACACTCACTGCACGAGACGCTGACACTACTGCACAGTACATGTACGGGTACTCCATAATGTAGTGGTAGCATGCTCGGCTCACAACTGAGAAATCCCGGGTTCAATCCCCGGGCGGAGCGAAGAGAGATGGGCAGTCTTCTTAAAATCCGAGCCCCTGCCCACCCAGCAGTGAATGGGTACTGGGTGTTAGCGACCCACCTCCCGGGGTGATGGCTTCGGCCAACCCTAAGCACTAAGGATGAATGATAAAATGTAGCTATAGAGACGGGGCCATACGAGTGTAGCTCAGGCCCTGTAAAATACAACTAAATGAATACAGCTTTGCATGACACTGAAGCGGTCCGCATGTAACACTGTGCCAGGCCGTAATCCCTGCACCATGTTCCCTTGGATGTGCTGGACCTAGAGGTATTCTCCCAGTCAGAAGGGTCAGGGAAACACATCAAGTACTTTCAAAGTTCTTGTTGGCCGAAAAGGGTAGAGGTACAAAGGGGGAGTGAGGGAGCACACGCCTACCCCTGAAGGCTGCTGCTAGGCGACTGACACCGTGATGCCCTGAAGGCGGGAAGGCAAGGTGCCAGCTTACATTATTATTGCCATATGCATATCCCACTGTGTCCAGTGCTACAAAAACTTTGGATGCAGATGGCTGGAAAGTTGCATCAGATAGAGATAAAAGAACTGCTCCCGATAGAGGAGTTCAGTAGCTGTGGAGGATAAGACGGAAGTTGGTCATGAGAAGTGGGATTATATATTACATAGGAATACATAGGAATAACAGACACCAGGAGACCTATTGGTCCATAACAAGGGTATCTGTTGTACTACATACTACTAACTATCAACTACATGTAAGAGGACAGTTGGAAAATTATACCATGTCCATAAAGAAGATAGGAACATTGAAGTTTCGTAGTGAAGAATGATAGGATATGAAATATGCTAACTACAACTATGTACCACTAACACTAATCGATCCGGGGGACTATATTATGAATTCGCAGGGCAATATCAATACCCATTTACTTTACAGTGCGCGTCAAGTCTGTTTTTAAATGAAGTTAATGTGCTGGCATCGATAACATTTGCTGGTAATTTGCTCCATCGATCAACAACTCTAACATTGAAATAATTTTTACGGAGATCAGTGATGCAACGTTGACCGTTCAGTTTAAAACCGTTATTTCTTGTTGTCACTTGAGGAGAAAGCTCGAATAGGTTCTCTTGATTAATGATATCAAATCCTTTTAGGATCTTAAAGGTTTCTATCAAGTCCCCACGGATTCTACGATCCTTTAGGGAAAACATATTAAGTTTCCGCAGTCTCTCTTCATAAGATGAATTACGCAGAGATGGTATTAGCTTGGTTGCTCTTCTTTGAACTGATTCCAATTTGGCTTGATCTTTTACGAAACAAGGCGACCAGAATTGAACGGCATATTCTAAGTGCGGCCTAACCAAAGAAGTGTATAATCGTGTCATTACTTTCGGAGTTTTATGTTCAAAGTTGCGTTTAATGAAGCCCAACATCATATTCGCCTTTTAACTGGCAGCTAGGCAATGCGTACTGGTTTTAAGATCATTACTAATGATGACACCTAAATCCTTTTCCTGCTGTACTTCAGTTAACGATTTATTTTGCATTTGGAGAGGAGAGAGGAGTGAACTGAGAAAGTGGAGAGTGGTTCTGCCAGCTGGTCAGAAAAGGAGGTAATAAGAGGGGCTCATGATGAATGGGGCCATCAAGGAGTACCTAGAACTGTAGCATTTATTAAGACAAACTTGACATGGCCTGGGTTGCAGGAGGGTATACAGAGGTATGTGGCTGGGTGTAAGACTTGTGCAATGACAAAAGATGAGGGTCCCAGTGCTAAAACTAAATTAGGATCAATAATTTTAAAGCTAACAAATCCTGGGAAGTGTTGGCCATGGACTTCACTGTGCTAGAGATCCTGCTAGGGATGGGAAGGAGAATGTCTTGATTGTCACTGATGTGTTCAGTAAGCTTGCGGTGGTCTTTCCCGATAAGAACCAGAAAGCAGGCACAGTAGCCAAGGTATTTGTGGAGGAGATATTTAACAGGCTTGGTTACCCAAAGCGAGTATACAGTGACCAGGGTAGGAATTTTGAAGGGCAATTGATTGAGGAACTGTGCAAACTTTACTAAATTAATAAGTCGAGGACCACCCCAGAAAATTCTCAGGGGAATGGTGTCTGTGAACGATTTAATAGGACCCTGCATGGTATGTTGGCTACCTTAGGTAAAGGGCCAGATTCAGCCGTGGCTTCCAAAGGTATTGCTTATTATCATGACTAATGCTCATTATTATGTATATTATATGGTTGTGAACTGCAGTTCTATACACGTGTCACTATTTAGGTCAGTGTAGCACTGCGTGTTGCCTTAGATAAGGGTGATTTAGGGTGTTGAGGTGACAGGGAGACGTAGCAGCGGCCACGCCATAACACTAATAGTCACTATTTTAAACAATACACACCTTCTGCCACTAAATCACTAGCAACACAGGGTCCTTCCTTATATATCTTAATATGTGATACATCAAACCTCCTTAAAACCCAAGCATTCCAATGTAAAATGAGAAAATAATACAATTATGTTGAGTTGACAATTCGAGCGGCGATAAGCGGTCTGATATGCAACAACAACAACAACAACAACAACAACAAAAAAAAAAAAAAAAGTCACGCAAATGGAGTCCGTTACATCCGAAGTCCGTTACATCGAGGTCCGTTATATCGAGGTTTGACTGTACTTTGGAGGACACTAAGAAGGCGGCATGAACCTCTTCAAGGTGTCACTATAAAATTCCTGCCTGCGCCACAACAAGCGAAGGTCAACCATCATGGCCCTCATATGACCCCATAGAGGGCAATCCATGAAAATCCTCATGGAAGTAGCCGACAGGCGTTATAGGCATAAGCGTATAAAGAGTATAATAAATTAATAAAATAATAATTCATAAAAAAAAAGTAAAGAAAAATAGTGATAATAGAAACCATAAGAGCTAGTCTTTGCCCATTTCTAAGGCTACAGGTCTGTATCAACATCAACATGGCCCTCTGGAGACAATGGCGAGTGCCTCATCTGTGGGGCGTTATTTTCTGTGAACAACTCAATGATCAGAACTGTGAGGAAGAACAAAGATTCTATTTCAAATGTACTAAGGGGAGGAGGTGGCACTGAACACTTCAGAGGAGCCTAATGTTGCTGATGGTTAAGAAGATTTTGATGAAGTATGTCGTGACACAGTTTCAGTAAAATGTGCCACTCGATTCCTGCTGTCCACTATGTCTGTTTGGGGAGGCGGTAGCGAAGTGGCTAGCGTCTCCGACTGGCGTTCTCGGTGACCCGAGTTCGATCCCCGAAGAAAACCAAAACCTTTCTGCACCGTCGAGTGGCCTAAGAACACCCACATGCCCTGCCCATCAACTCTACCTTCGATTGCGAGTGCATCGGAGGACACAGGGGGGCGGCATGAGCCTCTAATCACAGGCGTCACTATAAGAATCCTGCCTGCGCCACCACGGGCGAGGACCAACCATCAGAGCCCTCAAGTGAACCTCCAGAGCCTACCATCCGAGCCCTGGGTCACCACTGCCTACAGGCGCTATAGGCACAATTGTAAAAAAAAAAAAAGGGATAATTTAGGCTTAGTCTTGGCCCAGGGCTGATACTAACACTCACAAAATGGGATTAATGATATTCGGATATGCAGTACATAATCTGCTGCATTAACCGCGTCTTATAAGGGACTACATGTATACACACACATTTTCTTCTCTTACCTTAGTTGGTCACTCATGTCTTGCAAGGGTGTGTCAGGTGATTTGCTATCAATCTCTTCCTCACCACCTTCAAATACAAAGACTTCTGAAAAATAAAGAATCATAAGGGATTTCATCTATTTGAGGATCATGTAATCTCCATTCTTGGGGATATTAATGTTCACCTCCAGCTTTTGCTTTGACCAACCTGGAGAAAAATCCTTCAACTTTACTATACTCCATGACCTAGAGCAGCTGGTGCACCACCCGATCCGTAGTCCTGACCCCCATGGAGACAAGCCCAACATTCTTGACCTTTTCCTTACTTCTGACCCATCAGCTTACTCTGTGAAACATTTCTCTCCGTTCGGCTCCTTCGATCACAATCTTATTTCCGTAATCTGTCCTATCGCTCCTGTGCCATCTCAGGACACACCAAAACGGAGGTGCTTCTGGCATTACACCAGCTAAGTGGGAGGACCTGAGGCAGTCTTGATTTTCTATGGAATTATTTCCACTTCAGTGTTAGATACCTATCTCTTTGTGCAGAGCTCATAACTGAGGTAATCGTCTCTGGCATGAAGGCATACATTCCACACACTTTCTCTAATCCTACAGCCTGTAAACCTCGTTTAACTCAGCTTGTTCTCGTGCCGTCCAATATACAGAGGCGGTCCAAAGACAGTACCGTAGCCATCCATCTCCTGAAACTCATAACCATTATATCTCTGCCAGATATAATGCCAAATCTATTCTTCAAAGTGCCAAAAACTCCTTCATCAATAGAAAATGTCAAAATCTTTCTGGATCAAAATCATCTAGTGACTTCTGGCACCTACACAAAAACCTCTCCAACAATTTTTCTTCTTCCTCTTTTACTCCCTTGCTTCACCCAGATGGCTCCACAGATGTCTCATATATTTTCTAAAGCTAACTCTTACCTCAAAACTTAGCTCACAATTCAACTCTGGATGGTAGGTACCTATAAAGGTGTAAAGGTAAAGGTAAAGGGTTTGTTCCTCCCTCACTTCCACCCTTAAGCCTCAGCTCACACTTACCAACTCTACAGCCTCATGTAACTCTATAGCCTCATGTAAATGAAATACTACAATCACTACCCTTTACTAGCATTTGCACATGCAAGAAAAAAAACATCCTAACAATGCACCTAGAAATAACTATAAATCAATATGGAATTTCCATATTTTTAGCTGCCTTGTGTGAGAATATTTGTTATTCAGGCCTAACCTGGTTCTGCTTCAGCTGTTTCTCGAGTAAGATCAGTAGGTCGATTTCTGTTAGAGTGCAGTTTAAGAGTGATCTCAGCAGCACTTGAGTGTGAGTCTTCCTCACATGGTGATATCACTCCCTCAACACCAAGGCCTATGTCCACACTCCTGTGGGAGAGAAAATAACATATGAGGTAACTCTAAAGCAATAGTTGAAAGACTGCTATCATTGTTGAAGTATTCTACAGGTGTTGGGGCATAAGTTACATAAGCTATATTCTCCACGCTCCACGAAGGGATGCTCCACAATCACTTTGGTCTACAACTTTGTCCAATACCCAGTCCATACAAGTGTTGAAAAGTGATGCTACACCCTTGCCTCACTCCTGTCATTATTCACAGGAAAAAAGCTGGATACACCTCCCCCATACTTCACAGCACTCTCAGTCCCGGAGTACAGACCAATCAGCAGACCTCCAGGAGTGGCACCATAGGGTTGGCGAGGCTACTATCACCTTGGCATAGGCCCCCAATTGATGATGGACTAAAAATTCTGCTCGTGCCACCATGAGCGAGGGCCAACTATCATAGCCCTCAAGTGAAACACCAGGGCTTATCATCTGAGCCCTGGAGGTCATTACTGCCTACAGGTGCTATAAACATAAATAAAAAAAGATGAAAAAAACAATAAAAAGTTCCATTAGTTTTGGCGAGCGGGTCATAGAGCTTCCAAGCCAAAATAGAGTATTCTCCTGCTTAAGAGTGTAAAATCTGGGATCACTTGGTCACTTTATATTGTATATACTGATGTTTCATGATGCCAACATAGACTTCAACGTATTTTAGGTTCATCCCATAGAGAATGTATGGGGTATGGGGAGGGGGGGAAACTCATACACCATACCACCTCCATGCCTACCTTTGTCAGGCCATCAAGCAGGCTTGGAGAGGTATACCTGTCACCTATTTTCAAGGATTGGCCCACTCTATGCAAGAGAGACTCAAGGAGGTGTTGAAGAATAAGGTGGAGGCTATACACTTCCAAAATATGGATATAAATAAAGAATTCTTAATGTGTTTTCACGTTCAGTTGTCGATTACTGTCATGACTTTCTGCCAACACTGCAAATGATAATACATAAGCCTAGTTATTTCCTAAACAACACCTCTATCTTAAACATGATATAGCTTCCATTAATCTTTTGTCAAACAATACTTAAATACTTGAAGATAAAAGTAGCTAAATTACATTGTAAAAGAGGCGACTGACTTTGTCTATCCATTTTTTTGTGCAGAATAAAAATAATAAAAATAATAGTACTTAACAAGACAACATACTTAAGACTTGTAGACTGCTTCCTCATCAATTCAGGTGATTGACGATCCTTGCTGAATGCATCTTTATATCCTCCAACACCTTCAATTAGAGGCGTTATGAAGTGAGTCAGAAACTTTTGAAGGCCGAGCCAAACTATCAGTTGCAGAAGGAAAGATCTATGAAAGAGCTTGAGATGCTTATCTGTCACATTTTCTGCCTCAAACAATTTCACTAGAGGTGGCAAAAGGTACTTGATTGTTCCTTCCGGTCCAAGAGCCTGCGCTAAAACAGTAGTCAAGTACCAAGCAGCACTCACAGCACTCTCTGGACATTCATATAGATCTGTCAAGAAGGGTAAAATCAGGTCGAGCCCTTCTAATGAAAGGGATGGCAGTATATCTGGAAGATCTCTGGCAGCCATTTTTACTCTATTTGCCACCACTTTCTGAATATACTCTTTTCTCTCATTTCGGTCACATTGAGTATCCTGAGCTTCATTTAACAGCCAAGAGTACTGCCTTATTTTGCATACAAATCTGTATAACTTTGGAAAATATGAAGGGAAGACCACTAGATTAATAAGTGGCTGCAGCAACTGGTGGGGGCTCGGAGGGGGCAGACCATCTGAGGACACAGGATCATATTTACTGGGAAGGTTTATGCACTCTATATCCTGCAGACTTGACATCTGGAATATGACCTGCAGGGCTTGGCGAGCGCAGCGAGGCATATCATTCTGATCATGTGCCAACAATTTATGAGCATGAGCATATCGTTCTCTAAGGGAGGATCTAATCCCTAAACCTCGACATTTTGAGGCTGAAAACATTTCAACAATGATACAGCCAATGGCCTGCATATCTCTCACTCTTCTTAAATGAGCTGCTTGTTTTACTGCCTGTTGGGTGTCCTTAAACCTTATGAGCTGTTTTGGAATTCTTCTGGAGGTTTTCAGTACAAAATTGAAATGCATTTCTAACTGATTCATTGCAACAAGAGGATTATAATCATGAGGTAATTGGAAGCATGGCAATTCTGGCTGTTTTTCTTCACACAAAGATGTTCTTGAGCGGCTTAATTTCTTAGAGAGAGCCAACGCTTTAAAGTTCTCCATTTCTTCATCCTGCCTTTCTGGGGCTGAGTCTGCTTCACTCTGCTCATCAGCCTTCTCACTTTCTGAAAGAAAAGAAAATGGGGGAAAAAATTAGATGACAAATGTCATTCGTATACCCAACACTTCAAATTCAAACAGTAACCATTTCTGAACTCCTATGAGTGTTACTATCTATTTATGTCATACTTTCTACTGTCATCTTATTATTCTTACATGGAAACATTCTTCAGCTTTTAAAAGAAACTTGAAATTAAGGTGACAATGGTGAGTAATGGCAATGTTCATCGCCACCACCTAATCCTGGCTCAGTAGTAGCAATGCCATTTATTAGTCTGCACTAAAAACTTGTATTAACACTCAAGATCAATTGCCATTTCATGTACTCTGAATACTTACCATAGTATGGACATCTTAGTACAACGAGTTCATGATCATAATCAAACATATTGGGCTGCTTGGTAGATACCACACCGACGGTGCTATGTTGGATGAAGAGTTTACAGCAGTTTACTGACAAGAATATGACTGCAGGAATATTTTCTGCTATAGCTAGATACCCCTCTTTCTAGCACAGATACACAGTATGTTTACCCTCAAAGTTCACCCATGGCAGTGTTGATTTACCTCATTGTATTTACCTAGTTTTGTTTTACAGGGCCTGAGCTACACTCGCGTGGTCCCGTCTCCGTATCTACATTTATCCAGTCTTTCTTTCAACTGGTGCACATTTTTTGCAGATATCACCTCCTCATTTCCTCCATTCCAAACTTCTACATTTCTATGAAGGAAGCTGTACTTCTTTATGTTGTTCAGGGATCTCCCTTTTCCAAATTTTTTTGTATGTCCTCTTGTGTATTGCCCTTCTCTTTGCTTCTGAGTCAGTAGTCTTTCATTGTCTGTTTCTTCCATCTTTGTTATCAGTTTAAGAATTGTTATTAAGTCTCCTCTTCATCTTCTTTGCTCAAGTGTTGGCAATTTTATCTCTTTCAACCTTTCCTCACAAGTAAGTTCATCTAGCGCTGGTACCATCTTTGTTGCCATTCTCTGTATCCTCTCCAAATTTTTCACATGCTTCTTTTTAACTACACGTAAGATATGTAGGAAAATAATAAAAAAGCAATGGACGAAATATTTGGAAAATTGAGGTATAATATCAGACCAGCAGTATGGTATATATAAAGACAGTAAGAATGTAGATACGGAGACGGGACCACACAAGTGTAGCTCAGGCCCTGTAAAACACAACTAGGTAAATACAGGTTGGTACACCTCACAAGACTCTGGCTCCCGGGCTGCTACGGGTGCTGTCGCGCTCAGGCATCGGTGCACACATTTCATATTGTTCTATAATCCTCTATTTTTTCCCTACAAGGCATCGTTCTACAAATTTTTTGGTGTACCGTAGCATCGTTATAAAGGAACCCAGTGTATACAAAATAGGCAATTTATATCTCACTTGTTTCTTGATGTGCAGTTATTGTTAGCTTTGGCGGTGAGCGACCAAGATATGGGGAGGAAGTAAGCCTTGGTGGATGAGGTGTGGTGAACAGCTGCACCATCCCTCCCCTAGTCAGGAATGTATGACTGTCAACCATTTGCAGGCATACATTTTTAGCCTTAACTGATGCTCCTCCTGACAGTCTGTAACACATACATGAAGTATTTTTTACCAACAGGAATATGAACAAATCCTAATAATAACTCCTTATGTAAGAAAAAACTATGTAGGGCACCTGAGAAAAAAGCAGAGTATAGGAATCCAATTCAAGGAAAAAGAAACTAGTTATGTAACTTCGAATATTACAACAAATTGCCCAATAGATGCCTAAATTTACCTTGTTTTCTTTTGCTCACTTAAACAAACCATGTGCATCTTATAATTCATATACATTTTTTTTCTTCTTTTCTCCCATTCTATTAATTTTTTCATCCTTTACAATGGTAACTTCATAATACAGGTTGAAGTTCCCAAGACTCGGCATCCCAAGACTCGGCAACACCCAAAACTCGGCTATGGTTCCGGATTTTCCAAAACACGGCAGAACACCCAAAACCCGGCGCGTAGTTGCCGGGTCGGCCGCTGGGTGCCACCACACTAGGCCGCTTGGTTTCTCCCGCCGATTTGTTTGTTGTTATTGTTCAGTGGTGTTGTGACTGTAGAGTTGTGTACACTGTTATTTTGTGTACTTCTACAGGTCTGTTATTGGTATTATGGCTCCCAAACGTCCAGGAACACCTACTGGTGGAAGTGAAAAGAAAAGGAAGAACAATGTGTTAACTATTTCTGAGAAAATTGACCTTTTGAAGAAGTTCATGTGATTTTCATGCTTTTTTTCCCCTTAATATATCTACGTTCTAAAAGTCGGAAAATTCCATTACTCGGCTTGGCGCTGGTCCCGAGGTTGCCGAGTTTGGGAACTTCAACCTGTACTCGTATATAATCTAGCCTTTCATTTCAACAACTTTTCATTTTACATATTCAAAGTTGTCAGTTTGCAACCATGTCTCACCAATTGCATCAAAAGTTTTGTATCCTTTACATATTATCGACTGTATCTATTTTTAGTGTTGTGTATGTAAATTAAACATCAATTTAATGAAAAAATAATTACATGAAAAATTGGTATTAAATGCAATACAGGTTGAAGTTCCCAAACTCGGCAACCTCGGGACCAGCGCCGAGCCGAGTAATGGAATTTTCCGACTTTTAGAACGTAGATATATTAAGGGAGAAAGAAGCATCCAACTTCTTCAAAAGGTCAATTTTCTCAGAAATAGTTAACACATTGTTCTTCCTTTTCTTTTCACTTCCACCAGTAGGTGTTCCTGGACGTTTGGGAGCCATAATACCAATAACAGACCTGTAGAAGAACACAAAATAACAGTGTACACAACTCTACAGTCACAACACCACTGAACAATAACAACAAACAAATCGGCGGGAGAAACCAAGCGGCCTAGTGTGGTGGCACCTAGCGGCCGACCCGGCAACTACGCGCCGGGTTTTGGGTGTTCTGCCGTGTTTTGGAAAATCTGGAACCATAGCCGAGTTTTGGGTGTTGCCGAGTCTTGGGATGCCGAGTTTGGGAACTTTAACCTGTACTGCTAATACTGCTCTGTTGATACACTGTATGGCCAGCTGCCTTGCATCAAACACTTTGTTTATCTCAATCCAAACTTGAGAATCTGTTCACATCCTCCTCGACCCTTCTAAAATATTGTACTGTTTCTTTGGTTGTATGAGTACGTATGTTGATATTAGCACTCATAAATCAACAAAGCTGAAACTCCATGATGTGAAATTAGTTTGTGAGAGATATATGTCAAAGAAATGAAAATTCATGAAGTAAACATGACATTACAAGTAGTACAGGTCATGGTACTCATAACCATCTGATTACTTACTTATGACCAAAATTGAGATCTATCCAGTGGTGAATTCTGCGAGACACTCTATCACTTTCCAGCATACTGCGGTGAAGATGCAAGAAGTTCTCTGTGTCTGAGCACCACTCAGGTACTTCTAAGTCACCCATGTCAGGATGAATACTCTGCCAATAATAATCATTAACCACATCATTTTCATATTTAGCTTGTTATCTAGCTAAAAAAAAAAAAGGCTAAGTTAAATTCTTACCAAATCCATTCCCTTCACTAAACTAACCAATATCACAGCAACTATCTCATTCTATTTTCCATTAACTGATTGAATAAATGCCACCTTACACACACACAAAATACTATTAATCAATCCCCTTGAATAAATGCCACCTTACACACACAGAAAATACTATTAATCAATCCCCTTGAATAAATGCCACCTTACACACACACAAAATACTATTAATCAATCCCCTTGAATAAATGCCACCTTACACACACAGAAAATACTATTAATCAATCCCCTTGAATAAATGCCACCTTACACACACAGAAAATACTATTAATCAATCCCCTTGAATAAATGCCACCTTACACACACAGAAAATACTATTAATCAATCACCATCAACAAACCTCTCGGCAGATAAAAGGCACCAAGTATTAGGGCATGAAGACAATCTGTGGATTCTATAATAACATATAATTTGTGAAAGCTTAGAAATGTCACTGCAACAATATAAAAATCAATAATTAGTTAATTTTCCAAAGATTAAAAACTTCAATCTCCTTCCACAACTTTTGTTTCCTGTAAAAAAGAAAGTATCATCACAACTTTATGTCTTTCACTAGTAGACTCAATAACAGTTTGTCTTCCTCAGTTATATTTCATATCCTACGACTAAAACTCTTTCTTGAGAAGAGTTACAGGTCACTCAAGAAATAAACTTCATTGTAAATAATGCATAGAAAAATCTATCTATTAATTTATCATAATTTATAAAGAACCACATGATATTTGTTTGCATATACTTCACACGGAACTGAAAACATGTAGGCTATGTGTGTGTGTATTTACCTAGTTGCATAGTTGTGATATATGGGAAATGAGCTACACTCATGGGGTCATCTCCTTATCTCATTTGGTCAAGTTTATCCTTGAACTCAGAAATTCTGTTTGCATTTACTATATCGTTGTCCTGGTCATTCCACTTATCAACACACCGATTAGGAAAACTGTATCTCTTAACCCGTACAGTGTTTAGTATGTATATATACATACTGCTAGGATAAGTGTTATATATAAAGTAAGTATATAAAAATGTATATAAAAACGTATATAAAAACGTATATAAAAATGTATATAAAAACGTATATAAAAATGTATATAGAAATGTATATAAAAACGTATATAAAAATGTATATAGAAATGTATATAAAAACGTATATAAAAATGTATATAAAAACGTATATAAAAATGTATATAAAAACGTATATAAAAATGTATATAAAAACGTATATAAAAATGTATATAAAAACGTATATAAAAATGTATATAAAAATGTATATAAAAACGTATATAAAATGTATATAAAAATGTATATAAAAATGTATATAAAAATGTATATAAAATGTATATAAAAACGTATATAAAATGTATATAAAAACGTATATAAAAAACGTATATAAAAATGTATATAAAAACGTATATAAAAACGTATATAAAAACGTATATAAAAATGTATATAAAAACGTATATAAAAATGTATATAAAAACGTATATAAAAACGTATATAAAAACGTATATAAAAATGTATATAAAAACGTATATAAAAACGTATATAAAAACGTATATAAAAATGTATATAAAATGTATATAAAAACGTATATAAAAATGTATATAAAAATGTATATAAAAACGTATATAAAAAAACGTATATAAAAAACGTATATAAAAATGTATATAAAAATGTATATAAAAACGTATATAAAAACGTATATAAAAATGTATATAAAAATGTATATAAAAACGTATATAAAAATGTATATAAAAACGTATATAAAAACGTATATAAAAACGTATATAAAAACGTATATAAAAACGTATATAAAAACGTATATAAAAACGTATATAAAAACGTATATAAAAACGTATATAAAAACGTATATAAAAATGTATATAAAAACGTATATAAAAACGTTATTATAAAAAGTTAAACGTATAAAAATGTATATAAAAACGTATATAAAAACGTATATAAAAACGTTTACACACTCACATAAATCAACAGCGGATATAAGTATTAAAAACGTAATAAAACGATAGTGTTATATAAGTTTAAGGGATTAAAAAACCGTGTAACCGTACTAAGAGTATCGAGAAACGCTTACGAGGTGTAAAAAGTGAGGATGACCTGTAAAAGGGGTCGGAAAGGGGTTTTAGCCTAGGGAGGCAGGAAGAGGGAAGTAAGTGAGGCCGGGGAGAGTGACAGAGGAGGAGATGGGAGGGAGGGAGCGGAGGGAGGGAGGGAGTGGAGGGAGGGAGGAGGGAGGGAGGGAGGGAGGAGGAGGGGGAGGATGAGAGGTTGAGGAAGGAAGGAAGGAAGGAAGGACGGAAGGAAGGACATGAGAGGTTGAGGAGGGAGGAGGGAGGAGGGAGGGAGGGAGGGGAGGGAGGGAGGGAGGAAGGACATGAGAGGTTGAGGAAGGAAGGAAGGAAGGAAGGAAGGACATGAGAGGTTGAGGAAGGAAAGGAAGGACATGAGAGGTTGAGGAAGGAAGAGGAAGGAAGGAAGGACATGAGAGGTTGAGGAAGGAAGGAAGAAGGACATGAGAGGTTGAGGAAGGAAGGAAGGAAGGACATGAGAGGTTGAGGAAGGAAGGAAGGAAGGACATGAGAGGTTGAGGAAGGAAGGAAGGAAGGACATGAGAGGTTGAGGAAGGAAGGAAGGAAGGAAGGACATGAGAGGTTGAGGAAGGAAGGAAGGACATGAGAGGTTGAGGAAGGAAGGAAGGAAGGACATGAGAGGTTGAGGAAGGAAGGAAGGAAGGACATGAGAGGTTGAGGAAGGAAGGAAGGAAGGACATGAGAGGTTGAGGAAGGAAGGAAGGAAGGAAGGACATGAGAGGTTGAGGAAGGAAGGAAGGACATGAGAGGTTGAGGAAGGAAGGAAGGACATGAGAGGTTGAGGAAGGAAGGAAGGAAGGAAGGACATGAGAGGTTGAGGAAGGAAGGAAGGAAGGAAGGAAGGACATGAGAGGTTGAGGAAGGAAGGAAGGAAGGACATGAGAGGTTGAGGAAGGAAGGAAGGAAGGACATGAGAGGTTGAGGAAGGAAGGAAGGAAGGAAGGAAGGACATGAGAGGTTGAGGAAGGAAGGAAGGACATGAGAGGGAAGGAAGGAAGGAAGGACGGACATGGGAGGTTGAGGAAGGAAGGACATGAGAGGTTGAGGAAGGAAGGAAGGAAGGACATGAGAGGTTGAGGAAGGAAGGAAGGAAGGAAGGACATGAGAGATTGAGGAAGGAAGGAAGGAAGGAAGGAAGGACATGAGAGATTGAGGAAGGAAGGAAGGAAGGAAGGAAGGACATGAGAGGTTGAGGAAGGAAGGAAGGACATGAGAGGGAAGGAAGGAAGGAAGGACGGACATGGGAGGTTGAGGAAGGAAGGAAGGAAGGATATGAGAGGTTGAGGAAGGAAGGAAGGAAGGAAGGACATGAGAGGTTGAGGAAGGAAGGAAGGAAGGAAGGACCAAAGTTTTATATCAGTAAAAAGAAAGAGAATTGACAGAGGAAAGATGCCCTTCTTGTCCTCTCCATTCATTAGCCAATCAGCTGTCTCCTTTTGACCCCGCCAGCCAATCAGCGAACAAAGATTAAGTGTTACTATAATATTTTGCCTCCGCGCTACAAGGTTCCAAGATGTGCCCTAGAGGAGACTGGAGGTAAGAGCCACACGTGTATAACCTGACTACTGGCTGGTGAGCCTGGAGTTGGCTGTGAAGGGAGGGAAGCATAAGCGTCTTAACTCCAACCTCCAACCTCTTCTTGGATCTAAAAAAAAAGATCTTTAATATTGCGAGGGTGCCTGTTTGACGGAATCTGAGAGAAAGTAAGATTGGAGACAGTGATGATTGCCAAGGCAGAATCAACTATCAAGGTTATGGAAGGTGACAAGGAGCCCAAGACTTGTTGTGGCTGCCTGTACGTCTTTCGGCAGCTGTGGCGACAGCTGACCAAGTAGAAGAAGAACTCCAAGCGGGAAACTGATGACTTGGAAGTTTATGCCAAAAAGGAGGGAAACGAAGAATCAGCACTAAATATCGAAGAGAAAATCGAAACCATCAAAGAAAATGAAACCCTAGTAATAATTGAAGACACAAAGGTTGTAGAAGAAATAGAAAAAATAGACCACGATTCCGTAACGGAAGAAAGCAAAGTCATGGAGCAGGAAGCAAAGGACAAAACCCTTGAAACTGTAAACGCGGTGCAGGAAGAGGGACAACAGGAAGCACAGGGAGACCTGAAGATAGGAGAAAAACCATCTCAATTAAAGAAGAAGAAACCACGGCCAAGAGCCAAGGCGCGCCGTGCCCAGAAGGCTCAGGGGCTCCAGTCCAGCGTGATGTGCGTCCCCGGCGAGGCGCTGCACGCCACCTCCGAGGACTGGACGGTGGTCCGCGACAAGAGGAACCGGCCTAGGAAGGCCAAGCCGCTGCCCCCCGTTACCGAGGCGGCGGTGTGCACGCAGCAGCAGAAGCCCGCGCAGCAGAAGGCCGCGTCGCCACAGGACAGGAAGGCCAAGGCGCTGCCCGCCGTCACCGAGGCGGCGGTGTGCTCGCAGGAGAAGGCTGCGCCGCAGAAGGCCGCGTCGCCACTGGCCAAAAAGAACGGCCGGAGCGCCAAAGAGCGTGCGGAGGAAAGTGTGAGGGACTCGTGGCAGGTGGAGAAGGTGGAGGTGAAAGTGGCCGCGGCGCCCCACATGCGGCGCTGCATCGTCGGGCCTTTCGGCGCCACCCTGATGAAGGTGAAGGAGGAGTTTCCCGGCATTCAGGTGAAGGTGCCGCCGCCGCGGGACGCCGTGACCGCCACCGTCACGGTGCGGGGACCTTCCCGGCAGGTTAACGCCGCGGTGCATCGCCTCAAGACATTGCTGCACGAGGCGGAGGTGGTGGAGACGCAGGTGGCAGTAGCGCCACATCAGCGGCGCCACGTGATAGGCCTCAGCGGCGCCAACATCCGGAAGCTCCAGAAGGAGTTCCCCGAAGTGGCGGTGACGATGCTGCCTCGCGAGGACCACGCCTCCCGCAGCGTTGCGCTGAAGGGTCCGCGGCGCCAAGTGGCCGGCGCGCAGGCACTCTTTGGCCCCCGAGGGCAAGGCCAGACTGCCCCGCGCAGCATCACCAAGACCACACCCCTACCACCAACCACTGTCCCAACCACCATCGTCTCAACCACTGTTTCAACCACCACCTCAACCAATGTCTCTTCCACTGCAGTCCCAACCAACACCATCCCAATTACCATTCACACTACTGCCCCATCAACCACCCACACCATCGTTCCAACCACCACCGCAATCGCCACCCCAACCACCACCAAATCTCCCCTCCCCATTACTGTTGAAAAGCCCACCCAAGTCGCCGTCCTCCCTCCCGCCCTCAACGCCGAGGACTTTCCTTCCCTCAGCGAGGCACACGCAACACGCCGCCCACCACACACTCCCGCCCGAAACACCCAACACCCTCCCGCCCAGGGCACCACCGCCCCTCCCGCCCACAACACCGAACCGTCTTCCCCCAACACCACCACTCACCCTCCCGCCCATTCCCGCCCATCTACAAGACGCCGCCAATTACATCCTCCTGTCCCAAGCACCGCCCGCAATACCGCCCACCACAGCAACTATCCTCCCAACCATTACCGTAACTATCCTCCCGCCCCCTACATTAACTATCCTTCCACCCCCTACATTAACTATCCTTCCGCCTACTATCAAGACTATTACGCACACCGTGACTATCCACCCGCCCATTACCGTAACTACTCTTCCGCCTACTAGCAAGACTATTACGCCCATCGTCACTATCCACCCGCCCATTACCGTAACTACTCTTCTGCCTACTATCAGGACTATTACGCCCACCGTGACTATCCTCCCGCCCACTACCACAACTATTACGCCCACCGTGACTCTTCTACCACCCAGAACCACAACAACCCAACCGCCCACCACCGCGCCCGCAGAAGCCGCCGCCCCACCCAGCCTCCCACCCACCCTTGAGGCGTCTTGACCCCAATAAACTGACCAAGTAATTGTATGTCAGGTCAACTATATAACCCAGGATCACGTGACTTCCTTGCCGTGATTTCAATTGTACAAAATAATGTATTCTTTTTAGCGGAATTTGATTGTGTATTCATTTATTAAAAGGAAACTAAAGGGAATTTTGTAGCAGTATAGAATGACTTTAATCTAAATTGAGAACACTGCGAATATTGTCATGATTGAACACGAAGCTGATTTTCTCCACTAACTGATGTGTTTCTTACACTCTCAGAAATAAGGGGTATATTAAGGGTAGAATTGTTACATCGCACCATCACTACCCTTTTTAAACCCTATGTCCAGGCTGGAGGGTAGATGCTGCCCATTATACCCTTCATCTACCCTTTATCTACCCGTTTTAGACGAGAGGGTTGCAAAAGGGTATATTTGCGTCGATCCGAAAGGGTATATTTGTAGGGGTAGAAAAAGGGTAGCAGTATTTCATCACTACAAATACCCTTTTTCTACCCTTTTTTTCTAGGAGTGTACTGTCTTACTTTCTTGATGCATTTGTGTAGGCCTATATATCTGTTTTTTGCCTCCTTACTTAAATTCAGTTACAAGTTTATATTATTATTTTTTCTTACAAATCTTCTTATATATATATTTTTTCTCTTCTCAATTCTAATATATTCATGATTGACTTTCTTTCTGAACAAAAACTATCATCTACTTATTACCTAGGTTCATTCTATATCACGTCATTACCTGATTGGGTAACGACATTATTGGGTTATCTAAAGTTTTGATAATTTATATATAATATACTTCCCTGTATTTCTGAAGCTAATTAGTTGTTTTCCGTCGTGACAAAATGACGTCACTGTGATGATATTTTTCTTAACAATAAACTAAAAAAATAATCCAGCTTGTCCTTTTCACATCCTTAAAAGTTACATTTATTTGATTTCTTAAGACAGAGAGAGAGAGAGAGAGAGAGAGAGAGAGAGAGAGAGAGAGAGAGAGAGAGAGAGAGAGAGAGAGAGAGAGAGAGAGAGAGAGAGAGAGAAAGAGAGAGAGAGAGAGAGGAAGAATATGAAACTTAACATATCAAAGAAAAATATGTAAACGACCAGAGAAATGCAAGGGAAATAAATTAGATAACTGAGTAAAATTAAAGAAGAAAATATAATAAAGGAAAGCAGAAGCGGAGAAAAGAACGAAGAAATAAGCGATTTACATAAATGTATATAAAAATGTATATATAAATGTTTTTTTTAAATGTATATAAAAATGTATATAAAAATGTATATAAAAACGTATAAAAAAACGTATATAACTAGGGGGGAGCACTCAGTAGAGCGCACCTCCGCCCGAATATTTCTCGATGACGGGGGTGCGAGCGGCAGGGGGGGGGGGTCCAACATGGTCAATTTTTACCCAGATACGATGAAGTTACGAGAAAATCTAGTTTACCATAGTGTGTCCTAAGGCCTCAGTGATCCCTAGAGCGCTAAAACAGAAAACGGAATATTTTTACCCAAAACTAAAAAAAAAATAGGAAACATATTTCATCAATTGGTTGCCATGGCAACAGTTGTGATTCGATTTCATCCAAAATTAAATCAGTTCTTCCTTATACCAAATAGACTTGGTATACCAAGTTTGGTCCAAATCTATTCGTAACTTTTTGAGAAATCCTGTACACTAACAAACAAACAAACAAACAAACAAAATCTGAATGTTTTTAAATACTACCTAGCTCTGGCAGTGTGTTGTAACAACATCCCGCTGTGACGCCAGGCTGCCTCGCTCGCTCGGCGTGGCAACACTGCAGCAGAAATATATAGCAGGCAACCCAGACCAGCGGGCTGCGGTTCCAGCCAGGCGGGACCCATATTCTCCACGAGTGCCGAATCAGAGGCCTCCAGAAAAAAGTAGACGAGTTATGGCAAGGTCGATAAAACGAATCTTTACCACAAAAAGTAATGGATTCAAACTGGACATTTTAAAAGAGGAAGAAATTGGTTCACAAATAGGGTGACGGATGATTGGAATAGACGTAGTTATTAGGCCATTGGTGCAGAGTGGATAGGGAATGTTTAGGATAGATTAATATATAGATAGGGATGCCAGGTGGATGTAGGACAATGTATTAGTGCAAGAATTAACACGTGTATGCCTACCACCCTATTATTTTGATATCTATGAAGAATTAAGACTTATAATTCATCACCAAATGCCTTAACTTAACCTCTATGCTATCTATATGAGGTACTGACAATCGTGTTCTTGCTTCACTGCTTTGGACACACACAAATCAACGATAACGTAATGTAGATGGTCGTCTATGAACGCCATTGTTTGGATCGCTTTGTCTCCGATCACCAGTCCGATTATTATTATTGTTATTGTTTTATTCAATCGGTATGCTTCTATAGAAATGTTTTGTTTTCTGCATTAACCTTTGTATTCTATGGTTGTACAGATATTACAAAAACAAAAATATCTTACAAAATCCAATCATTCAGTAAATAAAAAAAGAAAGAAAATTAATTATATAACTTTTTTTTTGTTACATAGACTATTGTTGTCTTCTCTTATTCTGTCTTTTAATTTCTTTCTCTTTCTTTCCTCTTATTTGCTTTATTGTTGCCCAGTTCAGTTCAGTTGTGGGTCGGAGTTTGGAATGTTTTAATGGCACTTTTGACGTGTTTCTTCTTGTCTGGGGTAGTTAGTTGTCTTCTCTTATTCTGTCTTTTATCTTTCTTTCCTCCAAGGAAGATTGATGGAGGGCTCCAAGGCGGTGGCGTAGCGAAGTTCAGGTGAGGGAAGTCCTCGCCCTTACTGAGGAGGGTTTCGTGTATTCCCATAGTGAGAATTGCTTCTGCAGCGCACGCTGGCCAACATTGTCGCCGAAGGTTGTTGCGGGGCCTGGCAAGATGAGTTGTAACCTTGGCGGGAGGGGCGTAGGGGTAGGGCAGGTGGGTCATTTTGGCGAGCAGGCAGGCGGTCCGTTCTTCGATACGGCGCCGAGTCGGGACTACCTGGCACTCCTGCTGCAGGTTGCAGACCTTAGTCCATCTGGGGGCGTTGATGATGACTCTCAGGTGCTGTTTTGTGTGGCCTCTAGTTTTTGGTGTAGGGTGTTCGTGAGGGAAATAAGGCATGGAGCGCTATAGTCCAGGAGAGAGCGGATGGCGTGAATGTAAAAGGTGCGCTTCACCTGGCAACTGGCCCCCCCTTTTAAGCCAGTGATTGCCCGTAGGACGGAGATCCTGCTGTTTTCGCGCTCCTGCAGGTAAGCTACGTGGGTACGGAGGTTGAGACGGTTGTCGAGCCAGATGCCCAGGTATTGGTGCGACGTGACCCAGGAGAGTGGTGTGTCCAGCATATAGAGCGGGGCGTGCGGCGCGTCACACCCAAAGGCCATGGCCTTGGATTTTGCCACATTCAGCTTCAAGCCTAGTTCCCTACACTTGGTGGTTATGTCAGTCAGCAGGTTCTGGGCTCATTCTGCGTGGGCGGGTCCAGTGCAGTAGAGGGCAAGGTCGTCCGCATAGCAGAGAAGCTTGGTACCGGGTGGGAGTGGGAGAGAGATGAGTTCTTCCATTAGTATGTTAAATAGGAAGGGGCTCAGAATGCTGCCCTGGGGTGTTCCGTTTTCAAGTTGATGGAGTTGAGACGTCTCCCCGTGAAAGGCAACTCTGGCCGCTCAGCCCGAGAGGAAGTCCCTGAGCCATATAAGGAGTCTGCCTCATACTCCCTTGCGGACCAGAAGCGACAGGATCACGGGGCAGTTGGCGAGCTAAAAGGCTTTCTCGAGATCAAGAAAGGCTACTGTGGTACCTCCAGAACTGGCAGCGCATAGGAAAGTTGATAGGCATTCAGCTGCTCCCATGCCCTGCCTGTAGCAAAGAAGTCTTGAGGGAGCGGACCGACCGCCCAGGTTAGCCTGTTTAGGACTATCCGCTCCATGGTTTTGCCTACACAGCTGAGGAGGGAGATAGGGCGCATGGCACCAGGATATCTCTCTCTCTCTCTCTCTCTCTCTCTTCTCTCTCTCTCTCTCTCATCCTTTCGTCCAACAATCAGAGATGTGTGTGTGTTTCGAAACTAACCATAGGATTTTCTTGAAAGTACCTTCATTGTGATTCCCACGCAAACATTATAGTTTCCCTTACTTACCAATCCATGTTTTGGAGAGGTGCCAGGCCCTCCTTCCCTCTCTCCTCTTTGCTAAATCGTCTACTAACATCACAAGGTCATTATTGCCCTGAGTCTTCCTCCCCCTCCTCCTCTTCCCCGTCTTCTTCCTCCTTCAAATATGCATTTTTATTGGTTTCATAGTGTTTTTGCTTATTTCTCATCATATATTTAACCTTGCTCTCTCTCTCTCTCTCTCTCTCTCTCTTACTGCCACACACCATAGCGGGCTTTGTATTCTGGCTCGAACATGTATCACATTCGGCGGTTGGTTTTCCACATATACGCGACCAGCATCATCTACTTCAGTCTCGGATTGAGCATCATACTCTACATCTGTCACAACGACATATTCACTGTCTGACACTGAACTACAATCGCTCATCATTTACATTTGCTGGTCGATACGACGGGTGTCACAAATGCAGACTCTTGTTTACATTTTAGCTCCTCCTGTGACGTCATCAATAATATTCACGGGTTGTTGGGATAAAGAAAGTTTTTTTCGTGCGCTTTTTACAAAAGTCGTGATTTTACGGAAATAAGGCCTGGAAATCAATTATTTTTGGTGGATTCGGTGTTTTGAAGGAACATTCAACATAATTAGGCAAAGAAAAAATGGGTCTGGACGATTACTTTAACATATTTAACACACAGATTAATATATAAATAATTAAACAATAATGAAAATTCAGTATAAATCAACACAAAACCATAGGCTGTTTCCAACAGCTGATACACAGATTGTAAACACTGACCGGAAATCCACTGAACCCAGGCGGCCAGTCAGACAACTAGACGGGCTGGGGTTTTTTCACATATGCAAATGGCAGAGGGCACTGTTAAGTGCAGTCCAGTCATACTACCGTGTTTTACTATAATATACAGCATGTAGCGGTACTATCAGGGGATTATGGTGTTTTTCAAGTGAAAACAAGGGCATAGTTAAGATTATATCTTCATATAAGTGGTGTGGTGTTATGTGTTTTTGCCACAGGTTACCATATATGGTACCGGAGCCTATCCACATTTAAGCTTTGGCCTACCAGTAGCCTACCGTATTTTAGGGGCCGACTTATACGGCAAGTATAGGCCTAACCCGTAATCTTGAGCTAATAATCTTGAGGTCGACTTGTACACCTGGTCGACTTGTACGCCGCAATTTATGGTATGAGGTCGCTAATTTTAAGGGTTTACTGTATAGAGGAATAACGGGCTCGGAGAGAATTGACAAAGAGGACATGTTTGTGAGGGACACGGGAAGCACAAGAGGACACAAAAATAAGCTGAAAAAGATGAGATGCATGAAGGATATTAGGAAATACAGTTTTCCAAACCTGAGTATTGATCCATGGAAAGACCTAGACAACGATATAGTAAATGCAGAGTATATCTCTGAGTTTAAGGATAAACTTGACCAAATGAGCTACGGAGACGGGAGGTACCCCACGAGTGTAACTCATTTCCTGTATATCACAACTAGGTAAATACAACAAGGTAAATACACAACTAGGAATTAGGATATAATACAGAAAAGGAAGGTTATGTGTCATCAACTTATTGAGATTTTAATCTAGAATGATACTAATAGAAAGGGATAGTTGGGCAAACTGCATATACTTGGATCCAAATAAAAGCCTTTGACAGAGTACCATATATATGGCATTATTAAAATTAAAAGAGATTGGAGATAGAAGAAGATATTATATGACTGAAGAGAACAATTAAAAAATGAATGGTAGACTACCTGAAAGGAAGAGAGGTAAAAACACTGGTGAGAAGCGAGCCATCAAAGCGAAGGTAAGGGACAAGCGGAGAACTGCAGGGAACAATCTTAGCACCAATAATGTTCTTGATAGACATACATTACCTGCCAAAAAGAGTAAATGGTAATGTAAGTCTGTTTGCTGATGATGGTAAGTTGGTGAGAAAGAAAGACACTACAGAGATTGTGACGAATTGCACAAAAATCTAAGGAAAATTTATGAATGGAGTAAAAATGGAAAATTTAATTCAAAGCAAGTAAATGTCATGTACTAGAAGTGAGGAAGAGTGGAAAGAGACCTAGCTGAAGTACAAACTGGAAAATGATGCATGAACATGGAAAAATGAAGAGAAAAACTCGAGAACAGTGTTACAGAATTATCTATCACCAGATAATCATATAAATAAAGTATTTAATCATACATACTACAGCTAAGTATTAATTATCCGACCTGGGGGGACCGAAGGTAGGTCGGATAATTGGAATAGTCGGATGTTCGGATATCACAGTAACCATAAACGTAAGGACAAAATGGTATAGAACATAAAAGATGCAGCTCTTGAAGGCCGATCCAGTGGTATACGCGAAAGTAAAATGCGTGCATAAATAAAGCCACAAATTAATGTTTTCTAAAAACTAAAAAAAAAAACGAAGTAAAACAAATGGCCAAAACAAGACACAATGTGGTGGTGAAAAAAGTCGGTTGTTTGGACAAGTCGGATGTTTGGAGGTCGGATGTTGGGAATTTGGCTGTATATAGAATAATGAGGAGCATAAGGATAGCTTTTCAATTCATGGATAAGGATATGATGAAGAAAATACTAACTTTAATAACACCAAAGCTAGAGTATGCTGATACAGTCAAACCTCGGGTTTCTAACGTCTCCCTTTTCGAACAATTCGGTTCACGAACAGAATTTCAAACCCATAATTGCACCGGTTGCCGTACGATAACTCGGTTGCCGAACAAGCTACTTAGTAACTGTGCGCGTCAGTGACGGTCAGTCTCGCCGCGGCCCTCACCTAGTAAACAACCGCTACGAACTGCTCTTTGATTTTCACGATTTTTCTTGTGTTGTGCATTATTTCGGTATTAGTTTACACCTGGACCGAAACTCCCTACCGTAGATAACACTAAAGTCGCCAAGACTACTTTTTTTTTCGATTTACAGACTTGTGGTGGTGTTAATAGTACTTAAATTTCTACATCCACGATTTCAGGAAGGTTAGAAGGGGCTATCTGGAGAGTGTGTCATTTTGTGTCTTCATTTGTGTCATATTATGGCAATAAATGAACAAATTACAAAAATATCAACAGAGTGGCGACCAACATAAGGTATGTTCTGAGTGTCCTTCCGCCGTAGTCGTTGCCCGGAAAAAAAATGAGTAGCGAAATTTGAAACCGTATATACTTGCAGATACAAAGCATAAAACAACACTGAAACAGAGTAGATTATACAGTCATGTTATAAAGTACTGTGTATCATCTTCAGTGGCACATACACATCAGTAGTGATGTAATATTTGTAATATTTGGCGGCTGGCGACTTTATTGCAGCTGGCGACTAAAGTGTTATCTACGGTACACAATTGGGAGTCTGGTTTCTGTTTACCTTATTGGATTCTAGGAAACATTCTATCTATGAGCTTCCGTCTCAAATCATAACTTTTGGAGATAATGACATGTTGTTTATAGGGAGGAGAGAGACGAGGGTTTATGAGCGCCTCACTCTTCTTCCTCTTGTGACCTGCATCGCCTCTGTTCTTCCCTTACCACGGACACTTATTTAATGCAGATTTGGCTTTAGTTAGGAGGTTAAAGTGTGGGATTAGATTAGGTTAGGTTAGGTTAGTGAGTGAGTCAAAAGGGAGGGTTAGGTTATCATTACTTTTGGAGATAATGACATGTTGTTCATAGGGAGGAGAGAGACAAGTGTTTACGAGCGCCTCACTCTTCTTCCTCTTGTGACCTGCATCACCTCTGTTCTTCCCTTACCGCGGACACTTGTTTAATGCAGATTTGGCTTTAGTTAGGAGGTTAAAGCGTGGGATTAGGTTAGGTTAGGTTAGTGAGTGAGTCAAAATGGGGGATTAGGTTAGTTTAATTTTCATTTTGGTAAAAAAAGTCTTGATTTTGGGGATCAGGAACGGATTAATCAATTTTATATTGTTTCTTATGGAAAAATGTGTTTCGGTTTTGGAACACTTTTGGGAATGAATTAAGTTCGAAAACCGAGGTTTGACTGTATTATGTTGTCTCCTCACATATTAAAGAATATAACAAAATTGCAAAGAATTTAAAGTATTGCAACTAAGATGGTGCCTGAATTGAAAGATCTAATCTACAAAGAAAGACTAAAAGATATGAAGTTACCAACACTTGAAAAAAGATAAGAGAGAGGAAACTTTATTACTGCAGATAAACCAATAAATAACATGCAAGAAGTTGACAGAAAAGACCTGCTATTACGAAGACAAAAAGAGGCTGAATGTTTGAGAGGACACAAGGAAGAATTAAGAAAGGGAAGATGCTTAAAGAATACAAAAAAGTATAGTGCTCCTCATATAAATATAGATGCCTGGAATGCACTAGAGGAAGAGGTGATGCAGCAAAAAGTGTGCATCAATATAAGGAAAACCTTGATAAACATAGATACAGAGACAGCACCACACGAGTATACCTCAAGCCTTGTATGATACAGCTAGGTAAACACACACACACACAACAACTAGGCTAATACAATCAGGTAAATATACATACATACACGTGGGGATTACTTTACATCAACTAGATAAGAATACAGGTTGAAGTTCCCAAACTCGGCATCCCAAGACTCGGCAACACCCAAAACTCGGCTATGGTTCCGGATTTTCCAAAACACGGCAGAACACCCAAAACCCGGCGCGTAGTTGCCGGGTCGGCCGCTAGGTGCCACCACACTAGGCCGCTTGGTTTCTCCCGTCGATTTGTTTGTTGTTATTGTTCAGTGGTGTTGTGACTGTAGAGTTGTGTACACTGTTATTTTGTGTACTTCTACAGGTCTGTTATTGGTATTATGGCTCCCAAACGTCCAGGAACACCTACTGGTGGAAGTGAAAAGAAAAGGCTGATTTTCATGTTTTTTTTCCCCTTAATATATCTACGTTCTAAAAGTCGGAAAATTCCATTACTCGGCTCGGCGCTGGTCCCGAGGTTGCCGAGTTTGGGAACTTCAACCTGTATTTCAAAAATATCAACACACCTTGAATATTGAAGAATCAGTATAGAATTCTGGAATGGTCTCATCCGGTGTCCACTCATACAGGCGGCTCATAGTTGATGGATAGTGTTCTGGCACCCACTGCTGACGCACATATTTGGTCAAGAGTTCTTTAGAAGTAACTCGAGCCTTGTACACATAGTAGGTTATTTCACTGAATACTTCTGTTACATGATGAGCTACCTGGAAAAAAATATTTCTTTTTATATTTCAAGCAAAGGTAAGTGAACAAGAAATAACTTGCTAATTTCAATACACAATGGTGACCTGCTTCAACATATCTAATTGGTTCTAGGGCCTCATGTAATCCCATGATTACGGTATTCCCCTTGACTTGAAACTCCTGCGTAGAGAATCCTTGGCGCTCATCACCATGGCAATGCGGAATGTAACTTTGTTATTCAAAAACTTAGAAGACCAAAGTTTTCAAGCAATCTTTTTATCGATTCAGAATATAACAGTTTTATTTCAATGAATTACATTTTTTTGAATTTGCCTACACAATAACTCTGCATCAAAGTCTCTCCCTTTCTCCGCGGAGGTAATCAATTAGTCTTTAAATCACCTTTTATTAATATCAATAATCCATACGGAATTTCCTTTAATAAATACGTTTTCTCACATCTGGATCGTGTATTATAAGTTATGTATATTAACAGCAAGAGGGAGTGAGACCTCTCAAAGCAAAAAATGCATTAAAAAAATCCTGTTCCCATTAATTTAAAAAAAAAAATGGAACAAATTTGTGTGACTTAAATTTTTAATGTATTAAGCAAATTTTGGTATAAAAAAAATGTGTAACTCTAAATTTTCGTAAAGTGAGGTTACGTTAAACAATTACATTGGTAATGTGGATAAGGTGAGTGACAAAGGATAGCTTTCAATTCGGTAGAATATCAAGCTGAAATATCTGAGAGGAGAGAATAAGAGTCTCTGTCAAGACCACACTTTTGAGAAAAAACACTTTAATACTTTTTTTTCACGTTCCATGAAAATGTGACAAGAGGACAGACAACATAACTAGATCAGCTCAATAACAGTTTTTTAATTTGATAAAAATGTCTATCACTTACCGTTTGCTTTGACTGGCCATGAGTGGTAGCCATCTGATACGTCTGATCTAACTGTTGGTCTCCTTTGTTTAGGCGGAACTTTGTTTTAGTGAGGTCCCTCCACCCTCCAGTTCTAGAAGAAAAGTCTGTCACCCAAGGCACAGTGGGGTGGTGGTTGGGTACATTAAATCTCCGCCCAGCAAAGAAATTCAAGCACAGAAGATAGTCCAAAGTGGTAATCTGGTGGCCCACCTGAAAAGCAATACATAGGAACAAAAGAACATAAGGCGGCTAAAAGAGGTCTTTCTGAGAAAGATCAACAGCTTAAACTTCTACTTTTTATGTATTTACCTATATGTTTTAAGCAAGGATATGATCTGAGCTGAAGTCATGTTTTGCCTCTATAACAACAATAATAAAAAATCCTTCATGAAGTGGCTGCCACAACCAAACCTATTCTATCTTGAGAAATAAATCTCTAAAGGGCAACTTTAAAGTCCTTTAATTCATAGAGAGCAGATTACTATGAAAATCTTTGGTTGCAAAGGCCATATAAAATTGACATATTGAAAAACAGTTAGTAATTTTCTTTTCCTGGTATTACCTGAATACAATGGTGCAAATAAATAGTTTCAAATAGTCCTTCTAATAATGATTTAGTTACAGCATCAGAAGTTTCCCCTCGATGAAACCGGGCTTTAAAACAGCCCACATAAATACATCGGTTTAAAACAGCCCACAATCAACACCCAGACAGATGATTTCCAGGTGCTGCCAACATACAAACGACACGTCTCCCTACATAGAGAAACAGCCAATGGGCTACCGGCTTAGCCGTATAGCTCCGCCTACCCCTCCTCCTCTGATCTGCCTAACTGCTATATAGTCTGCCTCCCCAGCCTTCACACCTCAGATCAAGCCTGAAGATGGAACAAGTTAGTTCCGAAACGTCACAATCCATAGGACAACTTCTGAATAACATATCAGAAAAACACAAGAAAATTGTACGGCAAATAGAATCCGTGCATAAAAAACTCAATAAAGGAGAATGTTCGACTGATTTCAACCTCATTTGCCTAAGAGAATATATAATTTCACTCGATTATGTCATTACAATCGATTATGTCAACAAGCCTTGCATATTCCTTGCCATATAAGAACTGAATCCTCTTTACATAAGTTTGGAGGCCTGTATACTAGGGCGGAGCGAAAATGACTGTTTTTGCAACTTTTTATGTGATTCGTTTGGAATAGTGGGGGAATTGTGTGAAATGGAGTTATATGCACGTAAAAAAAAAATTGAAGTCTCTAAGAAAATTGTTTAAGGTGCCCCAAAGATGTCAAAGATTTGGTTTTATGACAAATTAAATTAAGTAATATAAGTAATATAAATACATATATATATATATATATATATATATATATATATATATATATATATATATATATATATATATATATATATGTATATATATATACACACAAACCTCGATTTCCTGGACTAATTGGGGGGAGCACTGGTCCGGGAACCGCAAAAGTCCGGGAAACGCAACAGTCCGATGCCATTTTTTTTTTTTTTTTTTTTTTTACATCACAAAGAACTGGCCAAGGGCACAAAAAAAATGGGTAACACAAAGTCCGCTTAGTTGCCAGTCCCTATAAAGAAGACAGTAAGAGAATAAAATTTTAAAAAACCCACATTACCCACCCCCGGACGCTTATCCTATTCTAGTATTTACTGTCCGGCAACCACCAATATCAACTACCCCGCCGCGGACTTTTACGTCCACTGAGCATGCTGCCACCTGGCGGGAGGCAGCAGAAAATGTTCAATAGTCTCAAGAGACGTTCCTGCACCAGGGGCAGTGGGGGTCAGGGGACTAACGGAGGGGGTGCATTTGAACCGTGAGTGTCACGTGCCCAAATGTAAACAATACGACCGCTGAGCATGCTGCCACCTGGCGGGAAGCGTAGACACTGACCAGGAGTGACAGGAGACGCTCGGACCGCCGGACAACTTTGTCAATTTACGAACAGGACCAGGCATTTCAACGTAAAAAAAAAAAAAAAAAAAAAAAAAAATTGTCCAGGACTCTGACATATCCCCAGACCTCGGATTTTGTCCGGCAAATCCGATATCCGAGAAATCGAGGTCCGGGAAATCGAGGTTTGTGTGTATATATGAAAAGAGAAAGAGAAAAATATATTTTGATATATGTATTATGATAATTACTTATATTTATATTTATATATATATATATATATATATATATATATATATATATATATATATATATATATATATATATATATATATATATATATAATATATATATATATATATATATATATATATATATATATATATATATATATATATATAAATATAAGTAATTATCATAATACATATATCAAAATATATTTTTCTCTTGAATATTTTGTTGGAATAGCACGAAAAGTGTTCACGAACACATGCTTTTGAATATAAATTTTGTACAAACTTTCTGTGCAGATTTTTTGAGGTGCCCCAGTGGGGTGGAAAATCAAGATTTATTCGAAAAAATGAGTTTTTTTAATACATTAAATATTTTTGTTTGATTCAAATTTAATTATTTCAACACTATACTAAGATAGATTGGAGCGCCCCAGACACTTCAAAATATAACGAAGGCATCAACCCACACCCTTCCAGCAGAACAACGTCAGAGCTGCATTCCTGCCTTCACACCGCTAGCAGTCATGGTGTTTGGGGCACCTCCAAATATTAATAGATTGGTTTCATACTTTTTTGTGCACATGTTAGGCTCATTCTGCAGCATATTTTCGGTATTCCGATCTAATAAAAGTAACTTGAAAATTTAAACAATTCTTTTAAGATTTTTTTTTTTTTTACATATTTTCGATTTGATCAGCATTTGGGACGCCTGAAGATATTGGATTAGACACTTGGGACGCCTGAAGATATTGGATTAGACACTTGGGACACCTGAAGATATTGGATTAGACACTTGGGACACCTGAAGATATTGGATTAGACACTTGGGACACCTGAAGATATTGGATTAGACACTTGGGGCGCCTGAAGATATTGGATTAGACACTTGGGGCGCCTGAAGATATTGGATTAGACACTTGGGACACCTGAAGATATTGGATTAGACACTTGGGGCGCCTGAAGATATTGGATTAGACACTTGGGACACCTGAAGATATTGGATTAGACACTTGGGACACCTGAAGATATTGGATTAGACACTTGGGACAGCTGAAGATATTGGATTAGACACTTGGGACGCCTGAAGATATTGGATTAGACACTTGGGACGCCTGAAGATATTGGATTAGACACTTGGGACACCTGAAGATATTGGATTAGACACTTGGGACACCTGAAGATATTGGATTAGACACTTGGGGCGCCTGAAGATATTGGATTAGACACTTGGGACACCTGAAGATATTGGATTAGACACTTGGGGCGCCTGAAGATATTGGATTAGACACTTGGGACACCTGAAGATATTGGATTAGACACTTGGGACGCCTGAAGATATTGGATTAGACACTTGGGACGCCTGAAGATATTGGATTAGACACTTGGGACGCCTGAAGATATTGGATTAGACACTTGGGACGCCTGAAGATATTGGATTAGACACTTGGGACGCCTGAAGATATTGGATTAGACACTTGGGACGCCTGAAGATATTGGATTAGACACTTGGGACGCCTGAAGATATTGGATTAGACACTTGGGACACCTGAAGATATTGGATTAGACACTTGGGGCGCCTGAAGATATTGGATTAGACACTTGGGACACCTGAAGATATTGGATTAGACACTTGGGACGCCTGAAGATATTGGATTAGACACTTGGGACGCCTGAAGATATTGGATTAGACACTTGGGACAGCTGAAGATATTGGATTAGACACTTGGGACAGCTGAAGATATTGGATTAGACACTTGGGACGCCTGAAGATATTGGATTAGACACTTGGGACAGCTGAAGATATTGGATTAGACACTTGGGGCGCCTGAAGATATTGGATTAGACACTTGGGACGCCTGAAGATATTGGATTAGACACTTGGGACAGCTGAAGATATTGGATTAGACACTTGGGGCGCCTGAAGATATTGGATTAGACACTTGGGGCGCCTGAAGATATTGGATTAGACACGTGAAATTTTTGCAACTTTAATTTAGGTTACATTGGCCCAATTTCCCAACTATTCCGAGTCATTTATATAAAAAAAAAGTGTTTTTTGCTCCACCCTACTGTACACTATAGCTACCTACTCTACCTACACTATAATTATAATACCCATTCTTTCACATATAAGTTCAAATTCTGTTGCTGCTCCCTACGCTGCAGCCAGAGCCATTTTCTCAGTTTACATAACACAGAAAACTAGGAGAAGAGTTTTCAGCCTTCCACTCTTTTCTGTTCTTAGTAATTTCTTAGTAATTTCACTGGGCATGTAGAGGTAAATTCTGGATCCTGTGACTTGGATCTAGTTATAATGATGACCATTATTGCTGAAACAGACACCACTGCTACAAATTACGTTTAAACTGTATGGCCCCTGTTGCTGCTTCTGTCTCCAATAATAGTGGTCTGTTGATAATGTTGGTAGAGGATGACAAGGAAGATAAGATAAGATTTTCATCCTATCTAGACACTTTGCAAGTACCAACTACAAGGTTATTGACTATACAAAGCGCCACCACGTCAGCACGAACTAGGCGGACTCGAACCGCTAACCGAATGCGCAGGGACGCTACACATTGCGAGCTCACGACTCTACCAACCTTGCCACCCTGACGGGCAAGGATGACAAGGAGAACTTCCTCGAGATGCAGTATATATTTTTTACAACTCATTGCTTCCTATGTATATGAATAAAGATCTATTGTTTAATTATGCATTTTCCTACAAATATGAGGTGATCTCCAAAAGGGAAGTAGAAAAGAATATAAATCCAGTCTTTTACAGACCTTGTCATAATTTCAAATGAGCTAAGTCCAGTTTAAAATTACAAAGATAAATGAGACAGTATTGCTTACCCACAGCTGTGTAAGATGAACTAGGGGACATTGAAGCATTCTTTCCAGTCCCTCACTATCTCCTTCCACCTTAGAAGTAAAAGAAATACTTTCTCAGTGCATCATAACATACTATTACATTATACTATTACATTAACACAGCATAAAAAAGAAGAATATACATATCAACTTATGTAAATGAAGAAACTCCAGGGACAGCGTGAGCCTAAATTGATGATAACGTCAGAGAAAACGGAATCTTCACCTAAGACCACAGGTGTCACTATAAGAATCCAGCCTGCGCCACCAACGGGCGAGTTCAACCAACATCATCATGACTTCTATAAGCCTACAGGCGCTATAGGCTCCAACATTTAATAAAAAAAAAAAAAAAAAAAAAAAAAAAAAAAAAAAAAAAAAAAAAAAAAAAAAAAAAAAAAAAATATGTAGAAGTACATTTAGTTAAATATACTACATAAAACATATTTGGTTTCAGGACCTTTTTGAATAGGATTCATTCTTTCTAGTATACATTAAAATACTTGCATTAAGGGGTAATTCGTTCCAGAGACATAACCAAGAACTATCAATTACCTGGTAGTTGCCACCTAACAACCATTTAGTGCATTGTTTATCATTTTTTATACCGAATAACTGTTTAGCCTTTTATGTAAGGGGTTAGGGTAGGTTGGGCCTGTAAACCATTTCTAGCCTTACATGACACGTGTACACAATACTCAAACACACAAACAAACACCATGGTTTGGTGGTTTAGAGTGTGTCTGGCCATTCTGTGGTCGCACGTTCAATTCCTACTCACTCCCAGGGATTTTTCACTTACAAATGTGGGTCATTACTATCCCTCTTCAGCAAGGGGTTGGAGTGTGTGATGTGAGTGAGGTCCCAGTATTACCCAAAGATAGGTCACTATGGACTCCAAGCTTTTTGAGGGAGCGTAAAACTGGCGATTGCAAGTCCAGCTTCCTTGGCAAGAACCTGGGAGAATTACATACATACATACACACACACACACACAAACACACACACACACACACACACACAATGAATATGTAAGAATCCGAAGAGAAGAAGAAAGTAACTATGAGAGAAATATAATAGAAAAATGTAAGAACGAACCGAAACTTTTCTATAGATATATAAATGGAAAAATGAAAAACAAGGAAGGAATAGATAAGCTGAAGGTAGAAGGCATAGTGTATGAAGATGCATTACAACAGGCCGAGGTGATGAATAAATGCTTACAGACTATTTACAAGAGAAAGTTAATTTAAAACGAAAAATATAATTGCAAAAGAAAATATAATGGAAGACATAAAAGTAGACGTAATAGAAGTAAAAAGGCTAATGGAAAGTCAAGATGTGAGAAAAGCCCCGGGTCCAGATGGAGTGTCGAATTGGATAATGAAAGAGTGCAGTAACCAACTAGCAGGAAAGTTACATAGTGTAATTGAGAGTTCACTCAAGGAGAGCAGAGTCCCGCTTGATTGGAAAAGAGCAACAGGAAAGAAGCTGGATACACCTCCCCCACACTTCACAGCACTCTCAGTCTCAGAGTATGGAGAAGGAAGAGCGGAAATAGCGAGTGTACAAATAGAAATCAGAAATAGAGAAACACAGACTATAGTGGCAACCTATGTACCACCCAGAACAAATACCTGGAACAAGGAAGAACATGAGAAAGTATTAGGGGATACCTTGAAGTACTTAAACAAAATAATCATGAATTGAAAAAAGATACTACTGGTTGGAGATTTTAACTGCACGGAAGTAAAACGGAAGACATTTGAAGGAGGAAATGAAAATGCTTGGGGGGATAGATTGTTGATACTGACAATGGAAAATAAGATGACTCAATAGATGACAGAAAACACAAGATATAGGGGAGATGACGAACCAGCAAGACTTGACCTAGTGTTAACAAAAGGTATAGACCTAGCAAGAGTAAAATTATGGAAAAAATCTTAAAAAGTGACCCTATAATCTTAGAAATGGAGACGGAAAAGGACAAAAAGGAGGAAGATGAATAGTACAAAAGGAGCAGAAAAGACTTTGGGCAAACTAACATGGAAGAACTGAAAAAATTCTTTGAAGAAATTGACTGGGAAGAAATAAAAGGAGTGAATGATGTGCAAGAGAGATGCGATATTTTTCTGAGCATATATGAGAAATCAATCAATCATTGGGGGCATACGCCGGGGGGGCGCGTCGCCTCGCCCACCCTACGACGCCACTCCCGGGGGTCAACACGCGCGAGTCCCTATGCAGGCTCCTTTCCCATACCAAGCAGCTCTCGACAAGAAACATCAACTTGCCCCAGCCACGAGCCTTGTGGGCGCCCCCTTGGCCTCCTCCACACCGGATTATCTCTTACAGATACAACCCGATGGGAAAGATCGGTTTTAGGGTAGCGTGCCACATGCCCATATAGCCAAAGTTGGTGCGCTGACGGACTATGCAGGTAATAGGCCTCGATTCAGTCTCCCGGTTCAATCGCTGATTTGACACGTAATCATCCCAGCGATACCCCATGATTCTGCGAAGACACTTATTACCAAAGACATCGATTCGTCTCTTCAAGTCACTATTTAGTGTCCATGTCTCACAACCATAGAGTAAGAAAGGGATCACAAGCGATTTGAGAATCCGGATCTTTGTCCTCCTGCACAGGTACCGACAACGCCAAATATTCCTGCTGAGCGAGTCCATAACACCGTGGCCTATGCCAATCTGCCATAAGACTTCTTGACGTGACCCGCCGTCATTATGGACTGCGCTACCAAGGTACATAAAACTTTCCAAGATCTCAATGTCCTTGCCGCACGTACGAACAGACTGTACTGTTTCATCTAGTAGTCCTCCAAACACCTGGACCTTGGTCTTAAGCCAGGAGACCTCAAGTCCCAAAGGCTTTGCCTCCTTGTGCAGCGCCTCGAGAGCCATCACCAGGACCTCCAGCGACTCAGCAAAGATTACTGCATCATCGGCAAAAACACTAAAATCTTTAAAGGAAAACTGTCTTATTTAAGCTGTTCAGTAACTACCTCAGCATTACTGTTTTGGAGCTAATGTCAATACAGTTAATAGTTATTTTGCAGTATTGATTTTACTGAGAAGCGCATATTTCGGCTATTTCGGCCAAAAAATATTTATAAAAAATTCTTATGTTTTTTTTAAATAAATTCAAATTTGGATATCACACATGTTTTACTATAGGTAATGTTCCGTAAGAATCTCATTTAATTCGGATCAAAACTAATGATTTTGGTGTAAAAGTGAATACGGGTCCCTTAAAGCAGCAGCAAGACATTAGTCCTTTCTTCAACTGCTAGCTTTTCCTGTCTCATTCTGGTGACCTAAAGTAAAAGTAGAGCGGTGGAGAAAGAGATTAAATCAAGGCAAAGCTTGCCCACACCAATCAGCACAGGCCACCTTTCCACATGTATGGCCAGAGTACCACTGCCACTCACTGTTCACTGAGATAGGAGGTAAGAGTGCAACAAACTACTAAACGTACGATAACTTTCATTTACTGAATGAGATGTCTGTCATGCAATTTCCAACTTGACATAAATCATATAAAGATTTCTTTGCAAAGTCTGCATCATAATTTCCACTGCAGCCACTGTACTTGCAGAAGCCCAAAAACATATCATACATATATCATTAGCAAAAAAAAATTCACCCATCTCAAACTTATTTATACAAACTAAGAAAATATTTATAATTTATACAAATAATTTTTCAGAACCTTGCTTATTTCTTACCTTTCAAGAATATACTTTCTCTCATCTTGTCTGCCATGATGGTCATTATAATGAAAATCATAATTCTTTTTGAAAAATTGAAAAAAATTGAGTAAAAAATAATGTATCAAGGAAAATATATGTGTATGGATCAGCTATCAAATGTACCCGATGGAAAAAAACATCAGGATGGATATTCACCATCAATCATGAGCAACTTACTTGTTTCAGTATATCATAAACATCTTCGCTTGAGAGGAGCTGTTGATATTCACGTAGTCCTCCACCTGAATAAGTTTCAGGAATGTTCTTGAAGCTGTCTATTGAGGGTTGGTCTGAGTCTGGTGCACCCTGGGGAGTGATGGCATCTCCATTCAACCATATTCCTTCATTACTTAAATATTTGGCTTGTGAGTGCAGAGATTCTGGTTCTATGAGGCTGTCAGGAATGCAGGGCAGTAGACTGAGGTATAAGGCATCATCAACATAGAGATGGCTGAGTGTGACATCACCAAGGTGAAGACCACGATCATGTGTGTCACGTGCGGCCTCCAGCAGTTGGTACAACACAAACAGCGATTGCACCTCAGACCCACGTAACTTGGCTGGGCTGTGAATAATGAAACACTTTATGTATCATACTCCTTCATTGTGGAAAAAGAATTACTATAAATCAAATGGCCAGATATTGTATTTACCTAGGCACAGCAATTTTACTGGAAAAGCAACATGGTTAAAGAAAAAAAACTGAGTGACAATACAGTTAATCAGTCTTGAGAAAAAAAAATATATATATATATATGTTAACAAATCGGTTTTAGAACAACTTTTGGGAACTAATTATGTTCGAAAACCAAGGGCGTATATATATATATATATATATTATATATATATATATATATATATATATATATATATATATATATATATATATATATATATATATATATATATAATATATATATATATATATATATATATATATATATATATATATATATATATATATATATATATATATATATATATATATATATATATATATATATATATATATATACAGTGGCCGCAAAAAAAATGTATACATTTATAATTTTCGGACAATAAAACAACAATATGTAGCTTACAGTACTTTAGTTTCAGTGACACAGGTTTCTTATTCACATATTAGTACTTGGTCATGTTTCCCTTGTATTGGATGACCATCCCAATCCTCTTGGGCATGGAAGTGGCGAGTTTGGTGAAGTAGGAGAGGTCCATTTCCACCCACAGCTTCGTCAGGGCCTGCTTCAGCTCGTTGATGTTCGTCGGCCGTTTCTTCGCGATCGCCTTTTTCATCTCATTCCAGGCGTTTTCAATCGGATTTAGGTCCGGGGAATTGCCAGGCCAGTCCAACACAGGGATGTTATTGTCTGTTAGGAACTTTTGAACAACTTTGGACCGGTGGGCAGGGGCAGAATCTTGCATGAACACCTCGCACTCGTGAATGGCATAGGGCACTAACAGATGATCACGTAACACTTCAATGTAATTTGCCCCTTTCATGGTAACATTCTTTGGGAGGAAGTACAGACCTCCCCTGCCCTTATTGCCACTGAAACCACCCCAAACCATAACGCTATCTGGGTGTTTCACGGTCTTCACGGTATATTTTGGGTGGTACCGTGACACATCACTTGGACGGCGCACTGTCGTTGAAGCCATCCTAACCAGTCTAAAAGTGCTTTCATCACTGAACATGACCTTCTTCCACTGCTCTGGTGTCCACTGCCGGTATCTCTTACAAAAGGAAAGCCGCTTCTTCTTCATAGCTTCTGTCAGTAAAGGCTTTTTGGCGGCGCGGCGGCTTGGTAATTTCAGCGAAATTTGCAGGCGATGTTGAATGGTGCGAACAGAGACGTTTCCTAACAAAGCTGGATGCTTTTTCTTCAGTTCTGCGGCAGTTATTGCAGGATCATTCAATACTTCACGCCTCATAATTTTGTCAGTCCGAGGAGATGTTTTTTGGGGGGCTCCAGAACCAGGTTTCCTTGGCGGAACGGTACCGGGTGGCAATGACTCAACAGCTTTCTTCAGGTTGTAAATCGCCATGCGTGTAACGTTCACCTCTGCGGCCACACGTATCACAGATGCTCCTTCCTTCAGGAGGGTAAGGGCACGGGTCTTCTCTTCATTTGAAAGTTTGTTACGTCCCATTCTGACAAGTGGGAGCCGAGATATAACACTCCAAGGTTCGCTGCCAAGTCAAAAAGGGCGGTCCGGAGCATGCGTAAAACCACCCTCTCTCTATCAGCTCTCGAAAAGCACTGAGTGTGGTTGTGTGTTGGTGGTGGGGTGGAGGGAGACTCCCTCCACCTCCCTCCCTCCTCACTAGCTCCGCCCACCATTTATATGGCGGGAACGAAGGTGAAATCTTTACGCGCTTTCGGGTGTATACATTTTTCTTGCGGTCAAAATGTATACATTTTTTTTGCGGCCACTGTATATATATATATATATATATATATATATATATATATATACACTACCCTCCCGAGTTTCATGCTATGCGAGTTTCGCGATCCTCGAGTTTCGCGCCGAGTCCTAAATTCTTATCATCCCGACTTTCGCGCATTATATCCCCGAGTTTCGTTTTTTTTTTTTTTTATATATATATATATATATATTATATATATATATATATATATATATATATATATATATATATATATATATTATATATATATATATATACACTACCCTCCCGAGTTTCATGCTATGCGAGTTTCGCGATCCTCGAGTTTCGCGCCGAGTCCTAAATTCTTATCATCCCGACTTTCGCGCATTATATCCCCGAGTTTCGTTTTTTTTTTTTTTTTTTTTTTTTTTTTGTGTGTGTGTGTGTGTGTGTGTGTGCCTACAGCGCCGTTAGGCAGTGACCTCCAGGAGTGGGATGGTAGGCCCTGGAGATTAACTTGAGGGCTGTGATGGTTGGCCCTCGCCCGTGGTGGGGCAGACAGAATTTCTATAGTGACGCCTGTGATTAGAGGCTCATGCCGCCCCCTGTATCCTCCGATGCACTCGCAATCGAAGGTAGAGTTAATGGGCAGCGTGTGGGTGTTCTTAGGCCACTCAACAGTGCAGAGAAAGATTTTAAGTGGATTTTACAGCCCTCATCAAGGATCGAACTCGGATCACCGAGAACGCCACTCGGAGACTTCTTCTTCTTGTGACCTTTTCTGCTTAGTATCACTTTGTAGGTCGTCTGTCAAGCTCGTGCTCGAGCTTGACATATATCTTGACGCTACCCACTCTGCTACCGCCTCCCATAAGAGACGTACGGGACACGTCTTCCTGCCTTCCTGCTTAGTATAGTATAATAATAGGCTTAGTGTAGCTGTATGTAGTTTTGCTTTGTTTTTTTCCATTTGTTTGTGTTTTTCTCTACAGGAACAGCCGGTGTCGCATAAGATAGGTAACACCTCGAAATAAGTAGCACCTTACCTTACACCCCCGCCGTTCCTTACTTATTTACCACAAAATACTCCTTTATAAGTGATTAACCATGACGTGTGTGGTACTGTGGTTTCTGGAGGTACTGGAGGAGACAGGAGAGAAGAGAGGAAGGCTTTGTGACAGTGTTATTGCCATATAACACTGTCACACAACCATCAGCTGACAAGATATGTGTCAAGCTCATTCACTCAGATCAAAACAGCATCCGCTGGGTGACTCCCAACTCAAGCTCAATCTCAAGCTCCTCTCCTCCCTCCTCTTCTCTACGTAGTGTTGGCCGAAGCCACCACCCCGGGAGGCGGGTCACAAACCCTAGGCTAACACCCAGTACCCATTCACTGCTGGGTGGACAGGGGCTTGGGGCATTTTCAGGATATTTTTTGGGGAAAAAGTGAGTCTTATAAGCTGTAAAATACGGTAGGTACACAGCCCTCAAGTTAACCTCCAGGGCCTACCATCCCACCCCTGGAGGTCACTGCCTAACGGCGCTGTAGGCACACACACACCAAAAAAAAAAAAAAAAAAAAAAAAACTCGCGCTATGCCTCCGGAAGAAAGCAAGCGCGAAACTCGGAAGGGTAGTGTATATACAATATATATATATATATATATATATATATATATATATATATATATATATATATATATATATATATATATATATATATTACAGACCCACAGATCATAAAGAACTAACACAGCCAAAATCAAAATCAATGGAAGCCAAATGCAGTCAAACAGCCATTAAAATACTGGGTCACACAACCCTATCAGCAACCTTGTTGGAGGAAATGGCGGTCAAATTTGTTTGTTTGCATTAATATCACAAGCTTTGTTATCACTACCTAGAGGCTAGAGTGGTTGATTAAGCATCTTAATGTAGCGGTACTATATACAATAAACCCTTCATGTTCGCGGGGGTTAGGGAACAGAGACACCCGCGATTAGCGTAAATCCGCGAGCATGACATTAGTCATTCATTTACCCTTTTTTTTTTTTTTTTTCTTTTTTTTTTTTTTTTTTTTTTTTTTTTTTTTTTTTAATGGGTAACACAAAGCCCGCTTAGTTGCCAGTCCCTATAAAGAAGACAGTAAGAGAATAAAATAAAAACAGAGGGGTAGGCCAATTTAGTTCGGGAGGTGTCTTGTTACTCTTCTTTTGAAAAGATTTAAGTCATAGGAAAGTGGAAAAATAGAAACAGGAAGAGAGTTCCAGAGTTTACCAGTGAAAGGGATGAAAGAGTAAAGATACTGATTAACTCTTGCATTAGGAAGATGGACAGAATAGGGATGAGAATGAGTAGAAAGTCTTGTGCAGCGAGGCCGCGGGAGGGGGGGAGGCATGCAGTTAGCAAGTTCAGAAGAGCAATGAGCATGAAAGTAACGGTAGAAGAGAGCAAGAGAAGCAACATTGCGGCGGTGATTTAAAGATTGAAGACAGTCAGTCAGAGGAGGGGAGTTGATGAGACGAAAAGCTTTTGACTCAACCCTGTTTAGGAGAGCTGTATGAGTGGATCCTCCCCAAACATGTGAGACATACTCCATACATGGGTGGATAAGGCCCCTGTATAGAGCAAGCAATTGGGAGGGAGTAAAAAAAAAAAAAAAATAATAATAATAATAATAATAAAAAAATAAAAATAATAAAAAATAAATAAAAAAGGGGGGGGGGGGGTTGAAAACCCGCGAGTAATCAAATCCGCGAGCCTGAAACCCGCGAACATGAAGGGTTTAGTGTACATGTATAGCATTTCTCAAAACTGCATCTCTTGTTCCATTGAACATTTCTTTTTCTCCTTCTTCTTTCTGTTTAACGTCAGTTTATCCCATAATATTTCATGAGGTTAGACGGCCGATGATACGCTTCCAACTATCTCTATCCGTTGCCTCAACTTCTTCAATGCCCAATGCTGCCAGATCCTCTTCAACATACTGCCTTCATGTCTTCCTTGGCCTGCCCAGTGGACGGCGACCTGGAACTTCCACTCTAACAGCTCTCCCCAATGCCTCTCCACCTTCTCTCTTCTTCACGTGCCCAAACCACCTCAATCTCCTTACTCTCAGCACTGTACTCAGCTCCTTCAATCCACATTTTCATGCCATCCTCTTCACTGGACACATCTCTCCATGTGATCCCAGCCATGTATCTCAACATTCTCCAATCACACCCAACCAACACACCCTCCAACTTCTTCGTCAAAGCCCATGTCTCAGAATCATAAAACAAAACTGATCTTATACATGCTTCAAATACTCTTCTTCTGTTTTTCAGTGGAATACTCTTGTTTATCAGCAGTCCCGCTATCTCCCTCCACTTCATCCATGTAGTTGCTCATGTATCTTCCATCCACTCACTTCACTTCATCCATGTAGTATCACTTCATCCATGTAGTAGTCATTTTGTTACTGCTCTCTGCACTCCACCCTCGCTATCTAACATGTCACCAAGATAACAAAATTGTTTCCCTTCTTTTACATCACCATTCCCTTCTATAGATTTTACCTCTTTCTCTTCTTCCCCTCTGTTGATTCTTCTTATACACACTGGACAGCAGAAATCTACCACGCTATTCAGGTTTCTTAGTCCCGAACATCTTTTCTGGCACCACTTGTCACATTCCTTGCATCAAATTGAGTTTATTCCTACTCCACTACCGCACACTCCACAGAGAAACCTACCCACTTGTATATTTTGCTCTACTGGATGAGTGCAGCCTGTGTAGGAGGGAGACCATTTATTGCTCTGCCTTTCTGGGTGAACAGTTCCTTCCTTGCCTTGTTGACACACTCCTGACCACTGGTACGATCCTATAACAGGACCACAAATCATTCCAGTGACCCCAGCCATTCTTCTATTGACTGTGGGCTTGGTCTAGCAGCCAAGGCACAGAATGCTGGGGGTGACCTTTCCATGTGTTCCGTGTGGCCCATGCGGTCCTCTTGCCCCTGCCTCCAAAACAGGACACCGTGTCGCACCCAGTGAAGGCATGGAACATTGGCAATGCAACACACCGATCAGGACCAAGTGCTCTGGCTATCTCATGAGCGGCGATGAACTTGAAGCTCTTTCCAGCACCAAAGGCAATCCACAGTTCAGAGATGTCGAGGCGCTGGGCTGAATTTATGGCCAGAACTACAACGTCTGTGTCAACTGTGCGTGTTGACACTTTGTTATGCTCTTGCCAAACAGCATCTTCTAGGTGGAGCATAATGCAAGTGTCGGCCTCTTCATGGGTGCATGAAGCTAGACCCAAAACATCTTGGCGATTTATGCAAAGTACATCAGTATGGTGTGTGGTGATGACCTGTTTGTCAGTGTCCATGCCTGCAACATTATTTGCCAAGAAGGAGATCAACTCAGTCTTATTGTCACTGATGCGTAGGAACTCCTGCCAGTTTCTAGGAACTGCACTTGATGGCTCGACGCGTCTCCTAAATCCCTTTCCTCTCTTGCTACGGGTGCCAGCCTTCAAACTTTGAGGGATGTATACATCCCAGATAATGTCTAATCTGGTTACATGCTGAAGCTGTGAAGTGATGTACGACATGAAAATATCATTGGCATAATCCTGGAACGTCTTTGCAGTCCCAGGTCACAGCATGTTGACGATGGCAGCTCCATCAAGGATGGTGACCTCCACTGTAGGACTGGAGACTCTTTCACAGTAGTAAACTCTTCCAAGCAGGGTAACAAGTCACTCTTCGTTCCGGTTCTCATGACACCCATCTGTGACAGTGCCGGTGGCCAGGCCTGATTTTTGTGCTGGAAGAACTCGTACAGATCACTATTGCGTATTTGGGAGGCAATGTACAATCTAGAAAAGAGTGAGCAGTCATTCTTCAGAGATGATAACTTTAGCTGTTTGTCTGACTTCTCTCTGATTGGAGGCCGACTGAAGAGATGGAGTTTGTTCCGCTGGATAGGATCTGAGATGGGCATTGTTTGGTTGACAAGTCTCTCTTTAACATAAGATTCATACTTGTTGACTCCAAGGCTCTTGATCTGGCGAACCGTGTCTGCCACAGCTGCATCTTCAATGTTTCTACTGTCCAGTACAAGAAGATTGCAACCATTGTCGCAGAAAGGGTTTCCCATCTCTTCTATAAACTATTTAACTTCTATAAACTTCTATAAACTATTGATAAGATGTACATAATACCAATAAATCAGTTCTCCTATCACTACAATGGAGCTTAGCTAACATTTCAGAGGGACTATAACAGCGGATGGCGGCCATCTTGGAAAATGGCCACCAATTGCGTCACAGGGCAAATCGCCAATGGCCCTATAGACAAATATCTTCCCATAGGCATGCCGTAACTGTGTACCAAGTTTCATGCTTCTATCATCAAAGTCACAATTCAGCCAAATAATTCACATATCTGCTGTACTAAGCCATACTGACAGAAAAGATGAGGTCACAAGTTCCGGAAATTAGTGTTGTATAGTGTTGGTATGAATCTCAGTTACGTTCACAGCTACTACCATATTAACATGGTATCCTATGTGGCCTCAGGTCATCTATCTACAACGGTACATTCCATAACAAAGTGCCTAGAAAAAAATCTTATTTTTCTTTATTATATCTAACATCAGATCAGAGCATTCTTTAAATTAATTATCACAGAAAAGGAAAAGTATGAACAACTCACCTGAAAGATACACAATGCTGCATGTTGTGACACACATTCTCGAGCACAACAAATATGTGCCGCTTGGCTTCCAGTGCACAAATGGCTGGTAAGATATTGGAATGTGGCCTGCATGTAGGACCATTCAAGTTGGTGGAATGCAGATCACTTGTCTCTCTTATGAAAATGAATAACAATTATACTAATTAGATTAATAAATAAATTATTGACGACTGCTAATAAAGGATAAAATGCCCTCATATTTTCATGACTATTACAGAACATGGGTTTGATCTGCCTAACAAAATTATGAATGATCAAAATTCTTGACAATTCAAATCAATAAATAATACTTGCTAATTAAATATCATCAATGTAACTGTAGTTCATTAACAAAACAAATCCCCTCAGATCGATGAGGAGGAACAAAAAAAAAAAAAAAAAAAAAAAAAAAAAAAAAAAAAAAAAAAAAAGATAGTATTGACTAACTGCAGAGGTATAAGAGTGCAGCCATATAGTCGATGAACTGCCTCCCTTAAAACACTGCTTAGACTCTCCGTCCCCACTTGTGTGCCACTCTTCTCCTGCACTGCAACGCCATGTTCTGAAACCATAAATAAACATTAAAACAAAACAAATAAATTAAAATGAAGGACATTAAACACTGCACAACATTATTAGTGTTGACACTACTAACGACAGCTCAGAGGCGGCCAACCAGTCGATCACGATCAACTGGTCGATCACAAAGCCCTCTCAAGTCGATCGCATGGGTGGAATTGTAGGGTTGCCATACGTCCAGATATTCCCGAACATGTCCAGAATTTAAGCGTCAAAATCTGCATCGGGGAAATTTTGAAAATTCTCAAAATATTTGGAGTTCTAGTTTCCATTATTCATTTCTCAAAAAAGAAGAAAAAAAAAGGTAGTTTGTAATGATGAGAAAGAGAGAGATAGGCTGGGACTCGCCGGGTGGCAGCCTCTTCGACGGGAGCATCGATTACTTGTCCTAGTCCTGGATTCGGTTGTGACCAAGGATACTATATAAATAGGATGTGGGAGTTGAATGGCCGAGTCGTAGGACATAAATAGGGTCCAGAGGTCGGGTTAGGTAGCAGCACCGTCGGTAAGAGCATGGCGGATTGTTGTGATTGTTGCCCAAGACTCGGACCGAGTCCTAGCCTTTACTCTTCAGCACTTTTGAAATGGCCCCCACCACTAACAGCAGTCGCTCCTGCGTTTGTGGAAAAGAACGCACCACCTATCCGGGAATAAGACTTCATCTGTTTCCTAAAGAGGCTAGAAGGTACGTAAGAAAGAGTAGCGATATCTTAAACGAGGAAATGTAGCACAATTAAAAGACAGATGAAAAACACTCAGCCAGTACTAGTTACTAAACTCGTTGAAATGCATTGTAAACCAACCTCAGAAAATCTACCAACATCAGTAGGGTAAGCCTTCCCTTCACTGAGTAAAAGTTAAGCCACACCAGTCTGTGAGAGTGGCAAAGTACATATACAGGGAGGTCCCGAAGATACGAGCAGGTAGGTTCCACCTGGCATACTCGTAAAGCGAAATCTCGTATAACGAAACACATAACTAATGGTAAAATATTGGTTTGGTTCCAGGACCCCATCAATAAAAATAAAAAAAATAAAAAAAAGACATGTTTTTCAAGCTAAAATAAACTATTGCAAACACAACAAACACACAGCGTCTATATTACCCACACTGTACTACATATTCTTTAGAAAAAGCATTCTGAAAGAGAAAATAGCACACAAAATAACATAACTGCACATTAATTAAACATAAAACATGCATAACACTCACAAGTGGTAATGTTGTGTGGGGAGACAGGAAGCTGGCACGTAGCCAGCTGAGAGTCCCTGTTTTCTCTCTCCGAGACTCGAGAGAAAACAGGGGTGACTGCGTTTGCAGGGATGACTGGGTTAGAGTTCTTCCTCCTCCCCTTGATCACTCGAGCCCCCTTCACACATTCCATAATCGAACCACGAAAGCGCCAACAATGCAGTGCGCAGCGCTGTCATGGTCTTGGTTATGGGTCCAACGTGACCGATCGTGACGCTCGTGACGCGCTCGGCCGAGGCCACGAAAAGTTAGTGCGTGCATTAAAAAATCGGGAAGCTCCCCGATTTTCGTACCCAACGCAGCGTATCGTAAGTCTATCATGACGCTATCGTTATCTATGTAGCAGCTTCGTGACACTATCATGATCGTCGTATGTTTATCGTGACAATAAGAAATCTTTACGCGCTCCTTCATCCCTGCCTTTCCCCCTTTTTTTGCACCCCTTCTGCCTTCCCCCCCCTTTCTCATTCACCTCCACCCACCCCCAACTCCACTCCCCCTACTCCCACCACCACGTGATAACACTCCACCTCCCCCCTCCACACCTATCCCCCCCCTACTACCTTCCCCCTACTCCCACCACCACGTGATGACTCTCCCCCCGTGACTCCCTACCCACTACTCCCATCAGCACGTGGTAACACCCCCGTCCCGAGAGGGACTGAGAGGTGCCAGTTTGCCTATGCCAGTGAACATCATACACATTTTCTTAACGGATATTTATCGGGGGTGTGGGGGGGGGGAAGAAAATCAGCCATAACTTTCATTCTTTCTGCTTTCTTTATAATACTTCGTCACAAGTTTGCTCAAGTGTTCAATACATGAGAATTGTTTCGAATATTTTCAATATGAGAATTTTTTCGGAAATATTCGTGTGACGCTCCTCTTAAATGTGGATAGGCTACGGTACGGTATACAGTAACCTGTCGCAAAAATACACAACACCACACTACTTATATGAAGATATGAATATTTACTATAGGTCCGCCTCTTGTTTTCACTGGAAAAACACCACAGTCCCCTGATAGTACCGCTACATATATCATACTATATTATAGTATATCATGGTAGTATGACTGGACTGCACTTACCGGTGCCCTCCGCCATTTGCATATGTGAAGAAAAAAACAGCCCGTGGCGCCACCAACCCCACACGGCTATGAAACTATGGGTCCCTTACACTGCCGAAAGTGGCGCATGGAAGTGGCGCATATTGTAGCTGTCTGACTGCCCGCCTAGGTTCAGTGGAGTTCCGACCAGTGTTTCCAATCTGTGCATCAGCTGTTGGAAACAGCTGTATTCAATACCCACACGTTATCTACACGCCAACCTGACAACACTGTGGGTGGAACTGCGCAAAACGTCTTCTCCAGTTGTCGCTGTTCAGCAGGGAATATTTTATACCATTCGGTGGGAAAGGTTCGCATTTTATCCTAGTCGTTTTGTCTCCTAGATAGTTTTATCTGTCTATAAGTCGACCCCTAATTTTGGAGAGATTTTTTCAGGCTCAAAGAGTCGACTTGTACGCTGCCATTTACAGCAATTACAAAGGTTCATGAAGAAAAGGACCTGGGAATGATAATGCAAAATAACCTACAACCAGAAAAAACATTAACAAAATATTTGGAGATACATGCAGGATGTTGAAGAATATTAGAGTGGCATTTCAATTTTCATTACATGGAAAAAAATATGATGAGAAAGATAATTACTACAATGATCCGACCAAAAATGGAATATGCTGCCATTGTATGGTCCCCATATAAAAAGAAGCATGTGAAAAAGTTGGAGAGGATACAGAGAATGGCAACAAAGATGGTACCAGAGCTAGAAGAACTTTCTTATGCGGAAAGATTGAAGGAAATAAAGTTACCAACACTTGAGCAGAGAAGAGAAAGAGGAGACTTAATAACAATTTTTAAACTGATAATTAAGATGGAAAAAACAGACAAGGAGAGACTACTGACTCGGAAACAAGGAGAAGGTTGATACACAAGAGGACATAAACAAAAATTAGGAAAAGGGAGATGTCTGTACAACATAAAGAAGTACAGCTTCCCTCATAGAAATGTAGAAGTTTGGAATGAACTAAATGAAGTGATATGCAAATGCAGCAAATAATGTGCACCTATTGAAAAAAAGACTGGATAAATGTAGATACAGAGACAGGACCACACGAGTGTAGCTCAGGCCCTGTAAAACACAACTAGGTAAATACAACTAGGTAAATACAAGTGACTTGAAGATCCAGACTGCGACACCAAGGTATGTAAAACTTTCCAAGATCTCAATGTCCTCGCCGCACGCATGAACAGACTGTACTGTTTAATCTAGTAAGCCTCCAAACACCTGGACCTTGGTCTTGAGCCAGGAGACCTCAAGTCCCAAAGGCTTTGCCTCCTCACGCAGTGCCTCAAGAGCTATCACCAGGGCCTCCAGCGACTCAGCAAAGATTACTGCATCATCGGCAAAAACAAGATCAGTGATCTTGGTGTTGCCGAGGGATGCTCTACAATCACTTTGATCTACAACTTTACCCAATACCCAGTCCATACAAGTGTTGAAAAGTGATGGGGAGGCTATAGCAGATTGGTTAGCATCTCCGAGTGGCGTGCTTGATGACCCGAGTTCAATCCCCGATGAGGGCGAATATCCACTTTAGATCTTTGTGCAACGTTCGACTGGCATCAGAACACCCACATGCTGCCCATTAACTCTACCTTCGATTTCGAGTGCATTGGAGGACACAGGTGGGCAGAATGAGCCTCTAATCACAGGTGCCACTATAACAAAAATCCTGGCTGCATCACCCTCACGGGCGAGGGCCAACCATCACAGTCCTCAAGTGAACCTCCAGGGCCTACCATCCGAGCACTGGAGGTCACTGCCTACAGGCGCTATAGGCACAAACGTATAAAAAAATATTAAAAAATCAATTAACCCGCTGGATACCAGCGACGCACGTGATGCGTCAAGTATGTATGCAACGCCCAGTCCCAGCGTACGTCCGCTATTTAAAAATCTGATACGCGGCTTCTATGGTAAGGAATGGCCTGAAAATGGTATGGGGCACTGCTCGATATGTGGGGCAACAGTGGCGGTACCCGGCAACTGCGTGGGCACGCCGTGCGGGTAGGGTTTAGGGGGCGGATTAGAGGTGCGAGCTTATCCACTTTTTTCGCCGCGACATTAGACCTTATTTACTCTTGTTCTATGGTAGCTATTGACTTGAGATTGGTATGGGATATGCCTTATATACGTGGCAACCCTCAAGTATAGGCTTGTTGGGACGGGGGATATGCATGATTCATTACTGAGGGACAAAGGACATCCTACACAAGGATACAGATAGAAAGGGTACAAATCCATCATGGCCGCCCGTCGCCATGGTTCCACCCGTCGCCATGGTTACCGGGACGCGAGGGTGCTGCTGCCATTGGTCCTCACTTAGAAAACTTTACTATGCCCACTTATCACACTTGAAATTGACTTACTATGACAGTATGTGATACATACGTGGTATATATGACCTATGAAGGCACACATGATGCTCGGGTGGTGTGCAAATAACCGCCACCCGAAAACTGGACGATGGGTACATCTGCCATGCTGCGCGCTCAGCTGTGGGCTAGGTGTGCGGGAACATTAAATCAGTTGATATCTGAGGGTGCCCCCCCCCCCCCTAGAACCCCCATTTTTTCGAGAAGTGATCATTTTAGTTTTCTTCATTTTTCACCTTTTTAATAAAGAAATAAAAAATCAGCTGGGCTGTGGGTGTACTTTTTATTATATTTAGCTGGTACTCAGCGGGTTAATAAACAAAATTAAAATAAAATGCTCGGCGCTGGCGTCGTGGTGGCACAAATTTGAAACACTTGACCGAGAAACTTCGTGTTTAGGTGCGCGAAAATTGAAATGGAGAATATTTGGAGGTACCGCTAAACATTGTGTTCGCGAACCAAAACCCTGCAAAGCTCAGTGCACCACTGTATGTACATTTTCTTTGAAATTTGTTAGGTAAAGTTTAAGTCTTTGGTTTTTTTGTGTTGGCATGGGGAATGACACACCATTATTTCTTTGTTGTTGAGCATAATTAACAGGCAGACTAAGTAGCATTGGTCTTTGGCCTTAGGCAGCCCACAGGTGGCTCTGCATAGTAGGTAAGCTGTAGAGGGACCGTGGGGGGGAGGAGGAATGCTACCCTGGGCTATAGGGGTTGGGAGTGTCTGTGATTTCACTAAAATCAAGTGGCCACCATCGGTAATGGCTGCTGGGCCAGTGCTGGCTCATCTTCACCATTATCATGTCTCACTATGCTTTTCCTTTTTTGTATATTAAGTATTTCTACTTATCAATAGATTCTCATGTAACTTTCTATCAATTATTATGTTACTATTATAGTATTATACATTGATATACAGTGAGTCTTACAATTTGACTTTCTACAAGTCGGTAACTTCTACAACTCGGCAAGGCTCTGACATATTCATTTTAGAAATTGAAATACAAAATTTCTAAAAAAATTCTAAAAAATAAGAAAAAAAACAAGGATAAATGATAATACTGCCATCTACCCAAACAAATTTATCGTAAACATACCAAGATTGTGGTGCAAGACCTTTTATTTTATGGATAACTAAAATAATATTACGTAACGTATTCTTTAGCCATATATTACGATCTTGAGCCCTCTAACACCTCCAAAACCTACCAGAAACCTTCATCCACGCTTGAAAAACACTGCATGCAAACATGGCAAGCCACCTTTAACTATTTAGTTAAAACTGACTTTTTTTCAATATCTTAGAATTATTTTGTGTTGAGAGTGGAAAGTTCAAGTCCCCCCTACAACTCAGCAGAAAGACTAATTTGGCAAGGCCTGCAGATGTATTATGCCGTTTTTTTTTTTTTTTTTTTTTTTTTTTTTAAGAATTTTGTCAGTTATCGACGCAGCTGAGATGGATCTCCACTGTTAACCAGACAGCTCTCTCTCCTCCTTGGAGGAGAGATAGAGCTGTCTGCTAGTGCTTATAGTGTTGGCCGAAGCCAGCACCGCGGGAGGCGGGTCACAAACCCCCGGCTAACACCCGGTACCCATTCACTGCTGGGTGGACAGGGGCTCGGATTTTAAGGAAACAGCCCAACTGTTTCCGTTCCGCCCGGGGATCGAACCTGGAACTTCTCGGTTGTGAACCGAGCGTGCTATCCCTACACTACGGAGTACCCTTACAACGGAGTTGTAGGAGTTTTACTGTACATACCTTCCCTTTCAATTGTGTTTATTAATATCAATCTCTGTTATTTGTGCAATTTTGCAAATGATAGACCTAGCCCCTTTAACCCCTTCACGTCCAGATCTTTCCTTTGCTGTATAAAAGTTGTCTGTTGTCGAGCCATAAAATTACAAAAAGTGACTAAATATATCAAATTACCTAGTGGACAAGGATATTAAACAGGTTATAGGTATAAAACATTCTTATATTCATAAAAAAACCGTCTAATGGTACCCAAATTACAATGGAAATTACGTTCTGGGTCTTAAGGTGTTTTTTTTTTTTTTTTTTTTTTTAATCAAGGAACTGGCCAAGGGCACAAAAAAATGGGTAACACAAAGCCCGCTTAGTTGCCAGTCCCTATAAAGAATACAGTAAGAGAATAAAATAAAAAAGAGGGGTGAGCCAATTTAGTTCGGGAGGTGTCTTGTTACTCTTATTTTGAAAAGATGTAAGTCATAGGAAAGTGGAAAAATAGAAACAGGAAGAGAGTTCCTGAGTTTACCAGTGAAAGGGATGAAAGGGTAAAGATACTGATTAATTCTTGCATTAGGAAGATGGACAGAATAGAGATGAGAATGAGTAGAAAGTCTTGTGCAGCGAGGCTGAGGGAGGGGGGAGGCATGCAGTTAGCAAGTTCAGAAGAGCAGTGAGCATAAAAATAACGGTAGAAGAGAGCAAGAGAAGCAACATAGCGGCGGTGATTTAAAGATTGAAGACAGTCAGTCAGAGGAGAGGAGTTGATGAGACGAAAAGCTTTTGACTCAACCCCGTTTAGGAGAGCTGTATGAGTGGTGGATCCTCCCCAAACATGTGAGACATACTCCATACATGGGCGGATACGGCCCCTGTAGAGAGCAAGCAATTGGGAGGGAGAGAAAAAAGGACGCAGACACCACAGGACTATGGTTAATCATATATATCCACCATATATATCCATTTTACTGTCCAACATATTCCAATTATCTGCGACATCTTCTTGGAGAAGATTGGCAAATATTGAGAGAAGTTCAAAGGATGACAAAATTATATATAAATCAGGAGCACTAACTCTCACTAGAATTGGTTGACTCTATAACTGTATACACTAGGGTCCCACATAAAACGAGAAATTGGTCGATAAACGAGGTCGTTTTATGTGAACTCTACTCTGTGAAACACATAACCTATGGGAAAAATTTATATTGGTCGATCAGTCCTCCCGTGCATACCCGTACATTTATACTCATTCACACCCATGCATATCAAAACATATATGAATGATAAGTTATGCATAGAAATGATGAAATAGGCATATTGTTGCTTACCTTAAATCTAATAGGGATTATCTACAGGGGGCGAGGGGTTCCGAGGCATCTTGGAGGTCACTCATCGTCACATCGGTCGGAGCTCGCACGCTTACAGCTGGTAACTTGTAAACAAACCCACAATGAAAGTATACCGTCGAATGAAAGCCATCAATAAATTACGATAACTGACAATATCGTGAATGGATCACAACATATACCCTTCACATGAATGTTTTTTTTGGTAATAATGGACGAGAACTGCTTGGTCTTGCTTGCTGCTCCCCATCTCCATGGCGACACGCCGCCGCAGTGCCCCACCGCACCCCATGCCAGGGACACACAATCTTCATTCTGTACGATATTTCGGCGCTCTATTTGAGAACTCCTCGGATTTGCCCTACTTTGATGGCGGAATTGTTCTATATGATCACATTCGTTCCTAACGAAAAAAATTTAATTTTAACATTTTAGGTCGTTCGTTTTATAGGGGAAATGCTCTATGCAAACACGTCTTATGCGGGACCCTAGTGTACTTTCTATCTGTTTTTGCCAACCACATGAGAAATACTTCATTTTGTTTAGATACATACCTGAGTATGTTTTGAAGGCATCCTTCCATAAATTCTTATTATTGGATGTAGCCACATAATGAAGCAGCTGAGAGAAGGATACATCTGCTTGAAGGCCTGGTGACTGGCTACAATTCCTAGCCAGAGGATACACAGCACACTCATTCTTTGGTATTATCTGAAATATGAAAGCTTTCACTAGTCGATGGTTGTATTTCAAGAAACATTGAATTGAATATTATCTGTAAGTACTGCATTCACTATCACTCACCTGTATGAAAACTCTTTGCCAGGGATGGTCCAGTTGGTGGCCAAGCTGCAGAGCTGATTGTACTTCTGCAGCAGCAAGTGATTCATGTTCTATAGGCCATGAGTACACTCCACTCTTTACAATCTCTCTGGAAAAAGATATATAAAATCTCGAATAATTTGCAATCGTTTATTGTTAGTTTTTTCCTACGTTAATATATGAGGGATGACTGATAAGATGGTGGCCTATAGCAAAGGTTCTTAAACTGGGGGTTGCAACCCCTTGAGGGGTCGCAAGATTTTTAGAATGTGCAAAATGCATTAGAGTACACAATATTCATAATTTATTATTATTCTTTTATATATATTTTCAGTATTAAACAAAACAATGATTATACCTTACTAGGCCTTGATAAATTACTAACAAAAAAGCGTCGAGCGTCGTGTGCCCCGAGCACATGGCTGGCCGACAGTGGCCGTGCAGTGATGTAAACAGACCTCCCCTGTAAACGCGGCGGTACACTTACGCTTACTAATCTCTTTTTGAGGGCTGGGAAAGTGATTGATGGTGTTCATCTGTCAGACTATGTCCTCCAGATGTTGGACTCTGGATCTATTCCTCGTTACATTGAAAAAAGTAAGGAAATAGGGAATATAGATCCATATAACATACCACGGCACAAATGGAAGGACATCACAACTCTGCTTGGTGGCGACCTTCCAGGCTTATTACACCAGTGATATATACCACTACCTTGTAAGCTTGAAAAGTATATCTAATCACTCTACCCATGTCTACAATTCTTAAAGACTAGTCAATTCGCACTGCAGTTTAATACACAGCTTAAGCACTGCAAACGTAGTAATAATAATGAGCTGTAGCTACTACTGTGCTGTGTGCATGACAAGAACGGTGACTGTGGTGTGCGGGAGCAGAGGCCGGCGGTGAGAGCCTCGCCCAGTCGCTTACACAATCAGTGAGTACTGAGGGTGGCGCGCTTGCTTATACCCCGATTGATGATGATATTTATTTAGTTAACGCTAATTTATGCATGGTACTAATTCATTTATCAGAAAACTAAATACACACAAACCTCGTTTTCCCGGACCTCCATTTCCCGGATATCGGATTTGCCGGACAAAATCCGAGGTCCGGGGATATGTCAAAGTCCCGGACAAATGCCTGGTCCAGTCCGTAAATCGACAAAGTTGTCCGGCGGTCCGAGCGTCTCCTGTCACCCCTGCTCAGTGTCCGCGCCTCCCGCCAGCTGGCAGCATGCTCAGCGGTCGTATTGTTTACATTTGGGCACACGACACTCACGGTTCACCTGCACCGCCTCTGTCAGTCCCCTGACCCCCCACTGCCCCTGGTGCAGGAACGTCTCTGAGACTATTGAACACTTTCTGCTGCAGTGTCAGCGCTTCCACTCCTACCGTGTAGTGCTACGCTCTCAACTCCTCGCCCTGAACGGCGCCACCTGTGACCTGCCCACCCTACTGGCGGCGGCTGGCGTCCACCCCTCCCGGCAACACGCTGTCATCCGCCTAACCTGTGCCTTCCTGAGGAAGACAGGTCAACTACAGCACCTGTGATAGCATCATAGGACATCACCAGGGCTCATAGTGTTCCCCAAGGGATCCTCGCAGCCCTAAAAACAACAACAAAGTGACGTAAAAGTCCGCGGCGGGGTAGTTGATATTGGCGGTTGCCGGACAGTAAATACTAGAGTAGGATAAACGTCCGGGGGTGGGTAATGGCCTGGGACTGTTGTGATTCCCGGACGTTTGCGGTTCCCGGACCAGTGCTCCCCCCTATTAGTCCGGGAAAACGAGGGTTGTGTGTATATCAATAGAAAGCTAATCCAATTTTGTTTCTACTAATGCAGCCCATTAACTCTTATTATAAAAATCCTAACTGCGCCACCACGGGCGAGAGCCAACCATTACAGCCCTCGAGTACAGGGCCTACCATCCCACCCCTGGAGGTCACTGCCAAATGGTGCTACACACCCCAAAAAAAAAAAAAAATACAGGGAGGTCCCGTTATACGAGCATTCGATATACGAGAATCCGATGATACGAGATGTGTAAATTAGAGTCTATTTTCAATATACGAGATCGAAAATCCAATGCTACAACATTCAAACTGTGGTGAGTAAAATTACCAAGTTATTTACTAAAGTAAATTACAAGTGTGTCGCCCACATTGTGAGTGTGTTCTCCACAGTCCTGGTTACTCTGCTGCCACCACCCACATTAAGTGGGAAAAAAAATATAAATGAATAAAAATAAAAGATGTGAGAAAATAAGTAAGTACTGGTTGGATCTAAATAATAATTAGTTAACAAATCAGGCTTAATATATTTGTCACTTTACTGTATCACTTTCTAACTTGTATACAATCACAAGTTGTCTTAATTCTAAGTCTTCTTATCCCCTAACGATACGCACATGTAGTGCTCAAGTCGGTATGCTATCCTAATGTAGTTTGTTATCTCTGTTAACTTCAGTCGTACTGTTATCTCTGCTAATGGTACGCACACACAGTGCTCAAGTCGTTATCCTATCCTAATGTAGTCTGTTATCTCTGGTAACTTCAGTCGCACTGTTACCACATCAACGATATGCACACGTAGTGCTCAAGTCGTTATTCTATACTGATGTAGTCTATCACACTTCCAAAGTTTCCCTCTCACTCTTTTTCTGTTCCCTTCTCACTCCTTTCCCTCACACGGCTGGCTGTAATACGCTGCAGTTTCACCCACTGCTAATTCGGGACCGCCTGGCCACCAGGTCCACCAACGGCTCCTACCTTGGGACCCTTTTCCAAGGGCGAGAATATCACCTCCCGACAGGCGACTTAACTCAGCGAGCGTCTGGCTGCTTCTAAGGCTATCATGACGTTAAACTCCCCTTCTCACTTCGCTTCGATTCGATACGTGGCCAACTACCACTGGTCGAAAATATAACCCTCTCTCACTAACCAGTGATTCAGGACTGAGGAGTGGAGGAAAATTACTCGTTAGTTAATTGATAATTATAAGTTACTTCATCTCTTCCCCTATTAACCTAATTTCCCGCGTTACACAAGTTATTTACTAAAATTAGAAAGTCATTTACTGACTATATGATTTTACCTAAGGTTGTATGATAATCAATCTGAAAATAACGTGCAGACTGGCCAACGACTGCTCGAGACTGGTATTAGCAGAGGTAGGAAGTCTCCAGGCTCGCTTATTATTGCTATGAAATATCAATTCTCTAGGTGAATGTAGACATATGATTGCATTTGGATGGATATTATTCATATATATGAGTAAAGAGATGAAATACAAGCAAGGGACTCATCCACGTCTGGCAGCGCGGCCTTTGGCAGCAGCAGCAGCAGCAGCATGAAGCCCGTGAGGTGGATATCAACACCAAGGGAGATAGATGTCTTTGGTAATATTTAGTAGGGGAGCGAGAACCCCTTGAGGAATCCTATGATCCCTGGCGATATCCTATGGTGCTATCACAGGCATGGGAGCTGACTGTCTTCTTCAGGAAGGCACAGGTGAGGCGGATGACGGCGGGTTTTGACTCAAAACTTTTGAGAGGCGGCGGCCGGAGCCGCCACCTCCTCCGCCACGGTAGGTTTGGGCAGGATTAAACGTCTTATTACTCGTTATTATACAACTTAGTGATTATGGTGAGATGTTATATGCACGTGTCATTATCTAAATCAATGTAGCACCGTGTGTCACCTTAAATAAGGGTGATTTAAAGATGTTATGATGAGGTGACTGCTGGCGGGGCAGTGAGTGACGGAGAAATTCTTGCCGCAGGGCCGCCCCATAACACAAATATTCACTGTTTCAACCCACATACACACCTTCTACCACCAAAACACTAGCAACACAGGCTCCTTACTTATATATCTTACTATCTGATACATTAAAACTCCTTAAAACGAAAGCATTCCAAATAAAACGAGAATTAGTTTGAGATGACAGGGACAGAAGGCGGAGAGAGGCAGTCTGGCATGCCATTCTTGCCCGGAAATATGTCTCGCTGACTTGTGATTGGTCGAGAAGTTTTAAAAACAGCTTGTCATTGGCTGATGACTGATGATGAGCTTGATGACGTCATTACTCGCCTTAGCCAGTCAGCGCCTTCCGACGCGTTTATGACCTACCGAGGGAGGCTTTGTAGCTTCCGTCGTAAGGAAAAGTCGTATCTAGGTAGTCGGAGAGCAGGTCATTGCTGGCGATACTACCTCCGTTGTTGGCTTCCCCCCCCACGGACTCTCAGCTGGCTACGTGCCAGCTTCCTGTCTCCCCACACAACATTACCACTTGTGAGTGTTATGCATGTTTTATGTTTAATTAATGTGCAGTTATGTTATTTTGTGTGCTATTTTCTCTTTCAGAATGCTTTTTCTACAGAATAGGTAGTACAGTGTGGGTAATATAGACGCTGTGTGTTTGTTGTGTTTGCTAGAGTTTATTTTAGCTTGAAAAACATGTCCTTTTTTTGGTCTTTTTTTTTAATTGATGGGGTCCTGGAACCAAACCTATATTTTACCATTAGTTATGTGTTTCGTTATACAAAATTTCACTTTACGAGTATGCCAGGTGGAACCTAACTTCTCGTATCTTCGGGACCTCTCTGTAATAAAATAAATGTGTACGAAACAGCGCGATACTCGGGGAAATAATGCGCGAAAGTCAGGATGGTAAGAATTTAGGACTCAGCGCGAAACTCAAGGATCGCGAAACTCGCATAGCGTGAAACTCGGGAGGGTACTGTATACCATATCTCAATTTTTTTTTTTTTAAGGAACACCCAAAATTCTTCAAGTATAGTATGTTAATTGCCTGTGTTTAAGTGCTTCTGTTCGGCGGGACCTTGCCGCTCCCGCCTTCCATGACGTCATCGAATCATGGTGCGTCGTCTGCTAATTGTCAGGACCATTTTGGAAGGTAGGGGAATTTACATACAGTCGACCCTCGATTTAACGGACCTCGGTTTAATGGACTCCATTTGTGTAACAAATTTGAGGGCAAGAATGACATGCCAGAATGCTTATCGCAGCTTGAATTGTCAACTCAACATAATTTATTATTTTCTCATTTTATTTTGGAATGCTTGGGTTTTAAGGAGTTTTGATGCATCAGATATTAAGATATATAAGGAAGGAGCCTGTGTTGCTAGTGATTTAGTGGTAGAAGGTGTGTATTGTTTAATATAGTGACTATTGGTGTTATGGCGTGGCCACTGCAAGACTGTCTCCCTGTCACCTCAACACCCTAAATCACCCTTATTTAAGGTGACAAGCAGTGCTACACTGACCTAAATAGTGACACGTGTATAGAACAGCTCATCATAACCATATAATATATATAATAATGAGCAATACTCATGATAATAAGCAATACCTTTGACGGCCACGGGCTGCGTCTGGCTTGTAATAATTTGTTTACCTTTCTGACGTTGAGAGAAAACGCCAACATTTTAGGGATAACTCTTCACTTTACGGGAGAATTTTTCTTTCTTTTTATCTCATTTTGGGGTGATTCTAATGTCTCATGATGCTGCTGCTGCGGTGCCAGGCGTGGATGAGCGCCTTGAAAGTATTTTCATATCTTTACTCATATGTTTGAATAATAGCAATTAAAATGCGATTATATGTCTACATTCGCCTAGAATAAGGATATTTCATAGCATACCGAGCAGTAATGAGCGAGCCTGGATACTTACTACCTCTCCTAATACCAGTCCCGAACAGTCGTGGGCGAGTGTGCCAAATCCCTGATGTAGCGCCAGTCACTGTTTACCTCCTAACATAGCTACACGATCTGGTTGTGTTTGTGATTATTTCTCATTTATTTCACAATTTTTCCTGTGTTTCTCCTATATTTTCACACCCTTGGGAAAATACCCTCGCAGTAACGGACAATCGGCTTTAACGGACCACTTCTCCCCCCTTTTAGTCCGTTAAATCGAGGGTCAACTGTATTTTGATTGCGGATCAGATGAGAGTTTTCAAGTATTCTTTGCTTTGCCAATATTTTCATCCAGTGCAGAGAAAGGAAATGATAAACTATGTTTCTATTAAGAATTGTTTCAGTTATTGTAAAAGTAATTCTGATATGCCCCGAAGAAGCACAGGGAATTTACGGTAATTGATAGATCATTCAGGCTCAAAGTGCAGAAGAAGTGAGAGCGCTAGACATCTGGTGGCGTTAGCTTTTCAGAATTCTCCCCATTATCTAAAACCAATTTACCGTACATCGTACAATATACTGACCTCATCCAAGGTGAATAAACAAAGGCCTCAACCAAGTCAGGCAGGGGTCCTGGACAGCAGTAGAGAGGTGATAGGCCAAGACAGTGACTTACTGCTTCCATCATCTTCACACTTTCCTCCACCATTCGTCAAGAATTCTGTATAGATAGTTTTATAAATTACACTTGAAATTATAGAAAAAAATCTACATTTTTAAGACAGATATGGTCAGTAACAATACAATCAACTCCCATAGAAGCTTGCTTGTGAACTTTAATCATTCACTTGTTTTATCTTTTTTTTACAGTTAGTTCATTAGTTTTATTGACCACAACTATATTCAATGCAAAAGTTACAATAAAAGGTCCAATACAAATACATAATATATTTCATGTCTAAACAATAAACCATTGTAAAACAATAACATGAAAAACTGTATTGGCAGCATAAACCAAGTTACAGGACATAAATGAAGAAACAATTAAAATACCCACAAACTAAAACATACTTCAGACAAGCGTAATCCATAAAAACCAGAACTATAGAACAACCCCAGTATAAAAAAATGAACACTTGCCTAACAATTAATAAAACAGAAATAAACTTCCAGTAAAATTTTGAGACAAGGTATATACCGTAAAACAAACTAACTTCGGACATTTTTAAGGGTTTTTTGCATATAGCTTCGTGTAGAGTTGCATGTTCTAACCCCTGTTGGTACCCATGTATAGTCCAGGGATGTGGCAATTGAAACCAAGTAATGAAAAAAAATAGCAGAAAATCTGTGGGTGTTATTAAAAAATTTCGAGTCCAAGGTTATCATCGATATCGACAAACTTTGGATAGATTTAGCTAATTTTGGACACTCACAGGCTTTGCCATATACATGCCTGTAGACTTTAGTGGCGGCTAATTTCGGACAGTCAGGCAATACTTTGGACACCTGGGGATTAAAAAAAAAAAAAATTGCACACTTCTGTGGTGAGTGAGAAGTTTAAAAATAGACAGAGTACAAAACTACTCCTTCTTTTACCCCTACAATTAAAAGCACTCAATAGGGCCCTGAAACACTTGGCAGTCAGGTCATTTTCATATAGGAGCCACAAACTTTTCCTGACCCCAAACACCCCAAGAAACCCACAAAAACTTAATAAAGAAAATATTTGGAGATAAGTACAGGATATTGAAGAATATTAGAGTGGCATTTCATTACATAGACAAAAATATGATGAGAAAGATAATATAATTACTACAATGATCCGACCAAAAATGGAATATGCTGCCATTGTATGGTCCCCATATAAAAAGAAACATGTGAAAAAGTTGGAGAGGATACAGAGAATGGCAACAAAGATGGTACCAGAGCTAGAAGAACTTTCTTATGAGGAAAGGTTGAAGGAAATAAAAGTTACCAACACTTGAGCAGAGAAGAGAAAGAGGAGACTTAATAACAATTTTTAAACTGATAACAAAGATGGAGGAAACAGACAATGAGAGATTACTGGCTCGGAAACAAAGAGAAGGTCGATACACAAGAGGACATACAAAAAAATTAGGAAAAAGGAGATGCCTGAAAAACAAAGAAGTACAGCTTCCCTCATATAAATGAAAAGTTTGGAATAAACTAAATGAGGAGGTGATATCAGCAAACAATGTGCACCAATTGAAAGAAAGACTGGATAAATGTAGATACAGAGACGGGACCACACAAGTGTAGCTCAGGCCCTGTAAAACACAACTAGGTAAATACAACTACAGTTCACCATCGTCTAACGTGAGTATGTACATGAGTCCGCACTGCTACCGTGTTCGAGAAATTTCGCGTCACAGGGACTGGTGAAAGCCTTTGTTTTTTTCCTCCCCCTTCTCAAAGTCCCCCCCTTTACCCCTAAATACCCTTATGTAGGAGAGAAAAAGCTGCTGGCATTTATTAGATAAAAAAACCACAAGGTAAGCACAGTGGGAGTTGAATAAAAAAATTACCTTATGTGAGAGAGAAGCGCATGCACACGGAGCTGGAGAAAGTGTTGAGGGGAGAGACTGGTTAAAAACCTTCAAAGTTCAGTGAACTCACAACACTTCTCACATCCTCATCAATGTTCTCCATCACCACCTCTTCCTGCTGCGGCACTGATAGACGAATGTTGTAGGTTAGCTTAGGTAGCCATTCAATTTAGCCTCTTATATGATGTAACCTCAGTACTTATCTGTTACAAGTATTTTGAATACCGTAAGACATTCAAATCAACTAATCTGTCTCCACGCTGTGATGTTTACTGCGGAATTGGCGGGAGCCATTCCGCCTCGGAAGATTGGCGCCAACGGCCATTCCGTGTATAAGGAATTTTGTTACATTAGATGAAAGTTTGTATACTTAAGTCCATGCAGCCATCACAAATACTACATGCATATAGGAAAATTAAAACAATACGTGGTGGGGCACAGAGGCAGGCAACGTAGAGGCACAGGAGGACGTGAGAGGAGGTGTTTACACCTAGGATGACAAAGCCAGACTCATCTGATCGGCACGCCAGGCAGGCACACAGCTGAGCACAGCCGCGGTCGGGTTTGTTTTCACTCCCGCCGTCGGACCTGCGTGTACATGTTCAGCCAGCCAACATGACAACTTACTTATACAGGGAGGTCCCGTTATACGAGCATTCGATATACGAGAATCTGATGATACGAGATGTGTAAATTAGGGTCTATTTTCAATATACGAGATCAAAAATCCAATGCTACGACATTCAAACTGGGCTGAGTAAAATTATCAAGTTATTTACTAAAGTAAATTACAAGTTATTTACTAAAATTATAGTCATTTACTGACTATATGATATATGATTTTACCTAAGGTTGTACGATAATATATATAATAAATCTGAAAATATGATAATTCTGGTGGCTCGGTACGACAATGTGGCCTACAAAAATTCATATCCCTGGACGATGTACAATGATTCAGATGTGCAGAGACAAGTTTGTGGGCAGTGGAAGAGGTCTGCGCACCCCTCCCTTGTCCCTTACCTACCCTACCCTCTCCAGTCTAGTGTATCACGCGGCGTCCGCAAGAGTACATACAACGTCTTTGTTGCTTGTATGTAGTATTGTGCCTTGAGTCGATTTTAGTGATTTGCTGGTTTACTTAATGTGCTTATTGTGACTTATTTGTGCTCTGTCCTACCAGAGAGCTTCACCGAGAGGTGTCACTCGGGCGATATAACATGGCGCGCCATTTTTATTTCATGGAGGACAGCGATCCTAGCGGTTGGGGCACTCACTGACAGTCGCCCGTGCAGATAGAGGGGGAATCGCTCCTCCTTTTTGTGATGATGGGGTGATAATGGAAGGTGGGAGAGAGGGAAGGAAGGAGATATGAGAGAAGGAAAGGAGGAATAAGGAGTAAGGAAGAAATTGGAGGGATGAAGAGAGCCAGAAGAGGAACTGACGAGGAAAGAAATAAGGAATCAAAGAAGGGAAGGAATTCCTCCACTCACCCATTACCCATCACCACACACCCATTACCCATCTTCCCCCACCCACTCACTCACCCATTACCCCACACCCATTCACTCACCCATTACCCATCACCCCCACCCATTCACTCACCCATTACCCATCACCCCGGACCCATTCACTCAACCATTACCCATCACACCACACCCATTCACTCACCCATTACCCATCACCCCACACCCCACACACATAGAACATTGCACTTTTTGATCTTGTTATTGTGCAAGATGTGTGAAATAAACTAGTGAATAAATTAAATGTCAAAAATTCTATTTTGTGAATTTGAAATTCATCAATAAAACATGGTGTGTAGTTAAAGTTTGTGATCAATACAATTTCCTGTACAGAAAGAATATAACTTTGTATCAAAAGTGATAGTGGGTGGGCGCGGGTGGTGATGGGTGATGGGTGGGGGTGATGAGTCATGGAAGGGTGTGATGGGTGGGGGGTGATGAGTAATGGGTGGGGGGTGATGGGTGATGGGTGGGGGATGATGGGTGATGGGTAATGGGTAAATCTTAACTGGCACAACGATGGTAAGTGAGTGAATGGGTGATGGGTGAGTTAGGGAGATTATAGTATATATATATTATATATATATATATATATATATATATATATATATATATATATATATATATATATATATATATATATATATATATATATATATTTTTTTTTTTTTTTTTTTTTTACGATGCGAAAATTCCATTCTATTTTAACCCCTTCACTCCGGATATCAAATTCATAGGCCTACCCCCCTGTGCGGCAGGTTTAATTAAAATATAAAATAATTACTGATCATATTTTAAAGTGCCTAAATGAATAGGATGCTCATTCCATACCAGAAAATCTATGTTTGGTCTTGGTGGAGGCTACCAGCTAAGTGAGGAGTTACGTCAAAGTGCAGCAACAGGGCCGTGACCGTGCTGCCAGACGCACAATGAAACTACTTACTACTCAACATAATACAGCTTATTTTGGTACATAAATGCTTTATTCATGCATTCATTCATTCATTCATACTTCTGTTTTATATCCATCAAGAATATATTGAATATCTTGACTATTTAGCCTCGCCATTGAAGTAGAGGGCGCGGCAGCGTCAACACGTCGTACTGTACCGCTTGACCTTATTAGTCACACTAACCCACGCAAGCAGAAAAAGAGGTTCTATTATATCGCAACACTTGACACTGTTGCCATACAAGCCTATCACAATGAATATTTTCCCATAATATCATTGAGCGCACAGTTTAAATACAGAAACCATATATGTACCAGCCGCAGCGAACCCTTAAATAGCTGAGAGACCGTATTTGTACCAGCCGCAGTGAAGGGGTTAAGGTCTCATGCTTAGAATGATGCCCATGTTTGCCTGATATTATCAGTGCTGGGCGTCGCGAAATTATAGTCCGCGATTCCGCGATCGCGGACTACCAAAAATCAATCGTGGAATTTTTATTAAATTTTAATTAATTCCGCGATCACGATTGCGATCGCGGAATTTTTTTTTGCCTTTAATTCCGCGATTTTTAGTCCACGATCCAAAATTTCAAAAATTCAAAATACTTAATAGGTTGATGGTTAATACACTTAAAAGTTAAGACTTAACAGTTATTACTTAATGGGGTATAATGGCTTAATGCTTTATTTCTTCGAAGAAAAACTTCGCTAGCGATTACCGATCGCGGAATAAACGATCGCGGAATTTTAATTCAAACTTAAATAAATATTCCGCGATCGCGGAACGCCAAATTTTCGATCGCGGAGTAGCGATAGTGGACCACCTATTTTTGGATCGCGTGCCCAGCACTGGATATTATGGTTAACTATGATAGAATGCAACTGAAATTTAGAAGAAGCGTAGTACAGGTTGAAGTTCCCAAACTCGGCAACACCCAAAACTCGGCTATGGTTCCGGATTTTCCAAAACACGGCAGAACACCCAAAACCCGGCGCGTAGTTGCCGGGTCGGACGCTAGGTGCCACCACACTAGGCCGCTTGGTTTCTCCCGCCGATTTGTTTGTTGTTATTGTTCAGTGGTGTTGTGACTGTAAAGTTGTGTACACTGTTATTTTGTGTACTTCTACAGGTCTGTTATTGGTATTATGGCTCCCAAACGTCCAGGAACACCTACTGGTGCAAGTGAAAAGAAAAGGAAGAACAATGTGTTAACTATTTCTGAGAAAATTGACCTTTTGAAGAAGTTTGATTTTTTTCATGGGATTTCCATGCTTTTTTCCCCTTAATATATCCACGTTCTAAAAGTCGGAAAATTCCATAACTCGGCTCGGCGCTGGTCCCGAGGTTGCCGAGTTTGGGAACTTCAACCTGTATTCCCTTCTCCTGGCATCAAATATCAGTCAGTAAGTAGCAAGAGGTCAGGATTTTTCACGTCGTAAAAAACAACAGAGTGAGTGAGAGGAAATCGGTGACTGTGTTCTTTAATGCTGATTGCCACACATGTAGCCATTCCTCTGTTGTTGGTTTTGCCTTTTATATTACGTATGTTCTCTTGTTCTTATCCTAACCTAATTCTGGATGGGTGTGGGGTGATGGGTAATGGGTGAGTGAATGGGTGTGGTGTGATGGGTAATGGTTGAGTGAATGGGTCCGGGGTGATGGGTAATGGGTGAGTGAATGGGTGGGGGTGATGGGTGAGTGAATGGGTGGGGGGTAATGGGTAATGGGTGATTGAATGGGTGTGGGGTGATGGGTAATGGGTGAGTGAGTGGGTGGGGGAAGATGGGTAACGCGTGTGGGGTAATGGGTGAGTGGAGGAATTCCTTCCCTTCTTTGATTCCTTATTTCTTTCCTCGTCAGTTCCTCTTCTGACTCTTCATCCCTCCAATTTCTTCCTTACTCCTTATTCCTCCTTTCCTTCTCTTATATCTCCTTCCTTCCCTCTCTCCCACCTTCCATTATCACCCCATCATCACAAAAAGGAGATGAGATTCCCCCTCTTTCTGCACGGGCGACTGTCAGAGGCCCCTCTGCCGCTAGGATCGCTGCCGTCCATGAAATCAAAATGGCGCGGCCAGAGTGACACCTCTCGGTAGAAGCTCTCTGCCTGTACTATCGCATACAAGCTAGAAAATAAAAATGGCTGATGAGCAGTGCTGAATGAAGATAATGAATAGCAAGTGTGTTCTTGTGTGAAAATGACTGTACAACAGTTTTGGTGGTCTGTTTTTCTTATTTTTTCCTAGACATTTCTTCCCAAAATCAGGGTGCGTCTTCCAAGGTGCAGCGTCTTATAAGCCGTAAAATACAGTAATCCATTTCCGCATAACCTTTAAAACTTATATACATATTGAAGAAATGATATACATGTAGTTGTCTAATAGTGCATCCAGACACACACCCCCACCCTTTAGAAGGTTAGGTTTGGTTAGGTTAATAATCTCGCCAGGAGGTCGAGGGGGGCAGAGCCCCCACGTTAGGTTATGTTAGGGTAATAATCCTCCCGGCAGGGCGGGGCAGAGCGGACAACTCAGTGGCTGGCGGCATATTCCCCAACTCTATATAAGAGTAAGTGGTTTCCGAGTGAAGACGCTTGACTGTAGCTCCAAAACTAACCATAGGATTTTCACGAAAATACCCTCATTGTGATTCCCACAAAAAGTTACAGTTACATGTCCAGGAAAGTTAACCTAACCCAAACATAACCTAACCTGACGTGTTCAAGAGTAAATGCCACATACTGTTCCAAAAAACGGGAATATGCAGACGGGCGGGCGAATGCGGGGCGGGGCATACTTGTTTTTGTACAATTCTGTCACTTCCCTGCTTTCTGAGACACTGACTATTATTTCCTGGCCAAGTTTTAGTGCTTTTTCTGATGGAGATACAATGTTATAAATGGAAACGGCAACTCTAGGATTTGTAGATGAAAATTACAGAAAAACACTTTTAAACAGATTTCCGGGAAACAAAAATATCTCCATCTGAAAAAGCACCAATTTTTGGCCAGGAAAACATTGTCAGTGTCTCAGAAAATGGCCGCATAGTCCTCGTCCATTTTTACCAGTGTACTATATGCTGCTGTAATGTCATTCAGATATGCTTAGAGCAGTGCTTATGCAGTTTACCTAAAGACTTACCCCCAAAAAATTGCTTATGCAGTTTACCTAAAGACTTACCCCAAAAAAATCTCCATCTGAAATAACACCAATTTTTGGCCTGGAAAAATTTGTCAGTGTCTCAGAAAATGACCACGCAGTCCTCGTCCATTTTTACCGCGTCAAATTTTATTGCTAAAATTCTAGAGTCCTTTCCCGCCCTTATTAATGGGGGGTTTTCGGATCCCATGAAGATCCGCCACCCCAGCTATTTTTGGGGTGACCTAACTGGGACTGCAGCCCCCCAGAACCCCCCGATAGATTACTAACTTAACATGGACATTGGTTATGTAACCTAACCTAACTGCGTTATCAAACCACTCTCAACAACATGAAGATCGACCACCCCAAAAATAACTGGGGTGGCAGATCTTCATGAGATCTATTTCTTACTCCAGACCTTCACAGATCCCTTCAGATACCTCTAAAACGTAATTATAAAGTGGGGGAGGGATACCCACTTTAACCACTTTGGGGAGGCGGTAGCGGAGTGGTTAGCGTCTCCAACTGGCGTTCTCAGTGACCCGAGTTCGATCCCCGAAGAAAACCAAAACCTTTCTGCACCGTCGAGTGGCCTAAGAACACCCATATGCCCTGCCCATCAATTCTACCTTAATTGCGAGTGCATCGGAGGACACAGGGGGGCGGCATGAGCCTCAAATCACAGGCGTCACTATAAGAATCCTGCCTGCGCCACCACGGGCGAGGACCAACCATCAGAGCACTCAAGTGTACCTCCAGAGCCTACCATCCGAGCCCTGGGTCACCACTGCCTACAGGCGCTATAGGCACAAATGTATTTATAAAAATAAAAAAAATAAAAAATAATAATAATAATAATAATAATAATAATAATAATAGGTATTTTGGTACTTACAACCAATAATTGAGTACGAGGTTGAAAGTACTCTTTTCCTATGTATTTTGATGTGTTAAGAATGATAGTCACATTCAAAATCGTCGGAAATACATCATTTTGCAGTTATCCCTCCTTTATTCTCGCTCTAGGTTAGGCTTCTCAACCAACGTCCAGGTTAGGTTAGTGAACTAGGGGGGAGATCTGGGTTACTTATCTAGCGTCCATGTATTGTATTAAACTGCAGCTTTACCGTTGCAGTTAAAGATTTAACCAGAATTTTTAAAAAAAATATGTACAGTAAAACCTCTCATATTGGGACTAATTGGGCCAAGGAGTGGTCCGAGTAATGCAAGGATCCGAATAATGGGGGGATATGTAAAAAAAGAAAGAAAAAAAAATCTAGGTGTATATACGCATAGCTAGGAAATTTTGACCATCCCAAAAAAAAAAAAAAAAAAAAAAAAAAAAAAAAAAAAAAAAAAAAAAAAATGTCAGTCCGAAATAATGAGGGTCCGGATACGAGAGGTTTTCCTGTAAGTAATTCCCGTAGACTTTATCGGTTTATCTATATATTTTTATGTATTTTCGGCCTTATGTTATCCCATAGAGTGTTTACCCGATATATTTTATGCCATCCACATCATATACTACTACCCTTACAAAACTAGTTGCCACTTTCCCCGCCTAAAACCCTGTGAACCCGACGGGTCCCAAGGTTTGTTATGGATGGAGGATAACTGCAAAATGAGGCATTTCCGACAATTTTTAATGTAACCATCAGTCTTAACGCATCAAAATACATGGGAAAAAGAGTACTTTTGACCTCATACTCAATTACTGGTTTAAAGTACCAATTTACCATATAATATTACTAACCTGACCTCACTATAACCTTACCTAACCTTTCCAATAACCTCCTAGCGAAACCCAAGGGCGGGAAAGAACTAGAAATTTACCAAGTTAGGTTAGGTTATATTCAGGTTAGGTTAGTAATAATATTTTTGGGGATCTCGCTGGGAGGTTATTAGTGAGGTTAGATTAGTAATATTTACCATATTATATTTTTGAGGGTCCAGGGGGTCGTTTAGGGGAGGGTGAAGAGGGCATCTCTCTCCCACTTTATAATTACGTTTTAGGGTATTATTATGATTTAGGTCATCCTCGAACCTGACAATGCTAACCTGTCGCACCGTGTAAACCTCCTCATTCTGAGTTTTTTTAACCCCATTTTTCATGGCGCAATTGAATAATAAAGGCGATACTTATACCACCGAAAATCTACAGATATTTCAGTCAAAAACGGTCAAGTTAGGATAAATCAGATTAGATTAGATTAGGTTAGGTTAGAGGTGGGGTTTGGTTTAGTAACAGATTATATCTAGAAAAAATAATATTTTCAAAACTACGGCAGTGCAAAGCGGAAAAAAAAAATTGCGGGGCGGGCCGGGAGGGACAGGGCCCCTGACACATATAAAAAAAAAATATTTCCGGTTAAAACGAGTGCCAGATTCATTCAAAGCACATCAAAAATATTCAGTAAAACTAAGTTTCAGCCACAAATCAGCGATAACACGAAATTTACCGTTTCACGTAAGTAATCTAAGGTCTTAAGGTCTGGAGAAAATAATCCATAGGGCGGATAGACAAATTTTTACCAGATTTTCTGCATAAGCAAAGCAGCAAGCTTTGCATGGCCATGTGTGAAATCATGCATATGCATCCCATCAAGTAACACAATAAGTAACGTGGAAATGGTTAATCCTGTGACCATGATTGATGAAGTTGACACAGAGTGTAAGTCATATCACTTAAGCTGGATTCTTGGGAGCTGCTCGATGCCTACTGAGTATGTGGACTCGCTGATTGCTGAGCTCCAAATACCCCCACATCAACTACCCACCGGTGCATCACCAATCGCGACGTCCTTACATACTCGGTAGGCATCGAGACTGAAGTCCAGCTTAAGTGAATAGACTATAGGAGTAAAGTAATAGTATATATATATAGCCAGTTATCAAATAATAATAATTTTTCTTCACTCCTCAGTCCCAATTCATTTGGATATAGGTTTCCTGCCCTATGTTTATGGTCTGGTAGTCACTGGTGACGTCACGGGAAGAAGGTAAGAGAGAAGGTAGACAGCCGCTCTCCATCTCTTTCAACCCGACACCCGAGCGGAACGTCGTGTGGAGGGAGTGTTTCCCCTGCAACCCTCAAGAAGGTATGTGAGTGACGGTGTACTTATAAGGATGTCTAGTGCATTGATTAGTTCATGACAGACTTGTAACTTATGATGTTATCAGGGTCTGGTGCCTGGAACAGTGAGCTGAGCGGAGTGCGTGGTTGATACCCTGAATTGACCCACGTGTGTGATGGCGGCGATACTTGTGTGTTGCTGAGTGGAGCGAGCGGGCGGTGGACCAGGTTGGCACCAACCGTGTAATAGATAGCTTAGTGCACCTATGGTAAGCTCCTGTGTTTACTATTATGTTAGATTAGTTTTAGTTATTAATTTAAATTAGTATATTGAGACTTTTGTGACCTGGTGTGTTAACGACGGATAATTAAAGTAATCCGTTAAATCGGGTGTTTATATATTATCTATTATTTCTTATTTTATTTATTTTTATTATTTGTTGAGTGAGTTTTACGGTGAAAACATTAGCTGTGGGGACTTACTAACTGATCAATTAAAAGAAAGGCCTTAACACGTCATTATTAAAGGCCATTAACCCTCAAATTCTCTGCAAACTTTAATCCTTGTTTTCCACTTATTGTGGGGGTACAAGCACCGTAAATCGCCAAAGGGGTTTAGAGCCTGTCAAATTAACATCTAGCCAAAAGGGGGGCACTACATAAACACCTGTCAAATTAACATCTAGCCAAAAGGGGGGCACTACATAAACACCTGTCAAATTAACATCTAGCCAAAAGGGGGGCACTACATAAACACCTGTCAAATTAACATCTAGCCAAAAGGAGGGGCACTACATAAACACCTGTCAAATTAACATCTAGCCAAAAGGAGGGCACTACATAAACACCAACTCCACCACTTTGTCTTCTCTGATGTTGCCTATTATCTTACCGTAGATAACACTAAAGTCGCCAGGACAAAGTTTTTTTCCATGTACAGACGTGTGGTGGCGTTAATACTTACATTTCTACATCCATGATTTCAGGAAAGTTAGAAGGGGCTATCTGGAGAGTCTGTGTCATTTTGTGTCTTCATCTGTGTCATAGTATGGCTATAAATGAACAAATTACAAAAATATCAACAGAGTAGCGACCAACAATAAGGTCGCCATCTAGGGTTTATTTACTGAGTGTCCTCCCGACGTCGTCGTCGCGCGAAAAAAAAATGGTATAATTCTAGTGTTTGCCCATACTCCCCCTTTGACCCCAAACTAGCATGGGGACCTGGGGGAATGCGGGACATTTGGCTGGGGTACATAATATGCGTCACAACCACATTGTTTTTGAGTTAGGGGTGTTGTAAAAATTCCCTAGATCTAGGGAAAATTCTTTGGATTTCTTCTGAGTCCAGAAACGTGTGAACCTGACGAAAGTCACATAATGAAGACCGAAGTGTCGAGAACCCCGCCAACCCCCCACTAGGAGGTTAGGTTGTATTTGTTTAGGTTAGGGTAGGTTATATTTGGGTAGGTAAGGTTAGGTTAGGTTAGATTTGGTTAGGTTAGGTTAGATTTGGTTAGGTTAGCTTAGGTTAGGGGAAATACTTTGGAACTCATCCTTCTGGCTTTGACTGAAATGAACTACCGCACTGTATTGTATGCTTATTGTACTTCACATCTGTAAAGGTTCCAGCGTGCGCTCGGCCTTGGTTAACCCACACGGCCGCTATGAATATGAGGTGCCTCAAAAAATTCTAAGTCCAGTTAGGTTAGGTTAGGTATACTTTGTGGTTAAGGTTAGTAGTTAGGTTGGGTATACTTCTTGTGGTTAGGTTAGGTATACTTTGTGGTTAAGGTTAGGTTAGGTTAGTTTGTGGTTACTTGTGTTAGGTTAGGTATACGTTGTGGTTAAGGTTAGGTTAGGTTAGATTTTTACATATAGTGACTTTGATGATTTTTTGGGAGCCATAAATCACTTCTATTTGCTTCCCCCACCCAAAAACCCCGTATTCCCGCCAGGTCCCCAGGCTTGTTGGCTATAGGGGGAAGAAAAAAAAGATAGGGGTGAAGGACTTCTTCCAAAGTTTTACCAGGTTAGGTTAGCTTATCGTTGGGTTAATCCCCCCGCTAGGTTAGGTTAATTTTGGTTAAGCAAATTACCCTAGATCTTGAGAAATTACCCTAGAACTAGGGTATAAATAAACTCCAAAATTACGTGTTTCCGACGCATTATTTGCTCCCCACCC
>JACEEZ010013560.1:1183399-1220899 GCA_016584305.1 Chionoecetes opilio | reverse complement strand
TACTTTTCGCCGTTTTTATATAGTGTCTCATGTCGGCTGTGATGGCGTGATTCTTTTGAGGTAATTTTTGCAATACAGGTATAACCGTATTGACATGTTATTGAGTGAAAAAGTAGTGCATGCTTTCGAAACAGGCCGGGGTGGCATTATTTACAAAAAATTGGTGGCGAAAGGGATAAACGTATGGTGAAGTGCGGGGGATCAACGTACAGTGAAATTTTGAAAAGCTATATCTTTTGAAATACCTACACAAACATAACACAGTGATTGACTATGTATATTCGCATGATTTTAAAATGGTGGTGTGAACTAGTGCTTTTAAAATTTAAATGGAACAGTGTTTTTTTGGGGCATAAAGTTGAAGGTGATTGGTATTAAAATTATGATGCTATATCAGTGTTATTATGCTATAGCACATGAACTAACTATTATATAAGTGATTTATGTTATTAGAATGATTCTAGAATTAAATTTTTTTATGGTTAAAAAACCATTTAACACTGCATATTTTCGGGGCATGGCGTTCGTGACCCCCCGCACACTACGTTTTTGGGAAAATCTATATATTTTTAAATACTTAGAAAAACATAAGAAAAAGTGACTGACTATGCATATTAGCATGATATTAAATGGTGGGGTGAACTAGTGCATTTATTAAAGGGAACAGTGTTTTTTTGTTGGTGTAAAGTTGAAGGTGATTGGTATTAAATTATGATGCATATCAGTGTTTATTATGCTATAAGCACATGAACTAACTATTATATAAGTATTTTGTTATTAGAATGATTCTAGAATTAATTTTTTATGGTTAAAAAAACATTTAACACTAGCATATTTTTGGGGGCAATGACGTTCGGTGACCCCCCAAACATAATTGCCAGACTCATAGTCCCAAATAATATGGTGGCCATGCAAGAATCGCCTCTACACCTGTAAAAATACTAAGCTAAGCTAACCTAAACTAACCTAACCTAACTATGCATGATGTCTAATGTCATTAACTCTTTTCAGATCAAACCCTAACCTACCGCCATCACCGTCATCATCCCTCGCAAATATGTCAGGAAGAGCGACAGCAATGGACCGCACTGACCTGGAGGCTGCCTTTAAGCACCGCGTTGGCCACTAGCTGCAGCCTGAAAGAAGCCGCTGACAGATTCAAAATCAAGAAAACAACTCTTGCTGTAAGTTGCTCTATTTAGTTCCATATCTCCCCAAAGGGCTTTTTTGTATGACCTCATCCCCCGTCTTCTTTGGTCTCCCTGGGATGAGGTCATGCAAAAGACCTCAGGGATAGCTTAAAAGGGGCCCCTAGATTTATAGATTTTAAAATTTATTCTTTTTTTGTTAGCTTTTATTGCCAAGCAAGGGCCTTCTAAGTCCTAATTAATTTCTTTTGTTAAAAGGGTGCCTTCAAGCGCTCTATTTATTAATTTTTTGTCAACTTTTGTTGCCAGCAAGGGCCTTTTAAGTCTAATTCATTTCTTTTTGTTACAGGACGCCTTCTATCTATCGAAGAAGCTGTCGGATGGAGTTACCTATATGGGTGTTGCTTTCCCCTAGCAATAGGGTTTTCAGCCCTCAACAAGAAATATACATTGCTGATTATACCATCCCACGCAGCCCAAAATGTTCTACGGCCTGCCCATTAACGATGTGCGTAGGATGGTGTACCAGTATGCCATAGCTTGTGGGAGCAAGAGCATCCCTGCTGCCTGGGAGAAAGAGAAAATGGCGACAAGGGACTGGTACTATCCTTCATGAACCTCATCCAAACCTTGTATTGAAGGCTCCGGAAGGCATGTCCATTGCCAGGATTGTTGCCTTCAAAAGTCAATGGGTGGAAACCTTCTTTAAGGCTTACACATTAGCTTTGGAGAAGTACACATTCACGCCGGACCGGATATACAATTTGGATGAGAGTTCATTTTTCGACTGTTTATGAAGCCAGTCAAGGTTGTGTGTGCGAGAGGCCAGCCAGTAGCCACGCAGGTAACTCGTGAACGCGGTGACAGCATGACGTTTGTGGGCATTATAAATGCTGTGGGCAGTCCTCCCTCCAGTGTTTATAATTCCCAGATGCCGATGGAATCCCGCTTTCATGAGGAACAAAGATCTTTGGTTCCAAAGGGATATTGCATCCTAGTGGCTGGATGAATGGGGGAATGCTTCGTGCAGACACTTCAAACATCTCCATGAGAAGTCTTGTTCTTCTGTAGAGAACAAGATTCTTCTGATCATGGGGCAATGCTGAATGTCACATGAACATTCAGCCTGTTGAGTTTGCGATAATGCATGGTATCGGGGATTGTTACCTTTCCTCCGCATACAACAGACAAACTCCAGCCATTGGATGTGAGTGTCCCTTTGGTCCCTTTAAGACATTCCTGCGTGCCCTACTGAAACGACCACCCCCTCATGCACCCTAACGACACATAACATTCCACAAGTTGCCAGAGTTTGCTTCTGAGGGATGGACCAAAGCCACTACCCCCCTCCAACATTCTCAGTGGTTTCCGGGCGACTGGTATATGGCCACTCAATCGCAACATCTTCCCAGATGATGTGTTTGTAGGGGCCATGTAACCGAGCGACCGGCACCACCAGAATTTGTAGTGGAAGTTACTCCAACTTCTTCTGATGGAGGAATTTCAGATGGAGAGGAGCGACTGGGGTGAAGGCCCTAAACCCCAGAAGCATACCACCCTTCCCGCTGTGTCTCCCAGGCTAGATGATGTGCCTGCCACCCCGGGCCCCAGCACGACAAAAGCCTGCCAAACCCCGAGCACCAGCACGACAGAGCCTGCCACCCCGGGCCCCAGCACGACAGAGCCTGCCCCCCGGGCCCCAGCACGACGCCCCCTGCCACCCCGGGCCCCAGCACGACAAAGCCCGCCCCCCCCCGAGCCCCAGCACGACAGAGCCTGCCACCCCCCGGGGGCCCCCAGCAACGATGGGACCCCTTGCCACCACCGGGCCCGAGCACGACGCACCCTGCCCCCCAGGACAAACCCTTCTCAACAGACAGACTTAAACCCCAGAGTGTGTCAGGGCCCTTCCCTAAGGCTAATCCTCGTCCTTATGGAAAGGGGCGGAAGAGGGTGCGGGCCTGCATTTTAAACCGAGAATGAGGAGGCAATATCTGACCTGAGGTTGAAGGCAGGGGAAGAGGCAGAAGCTGGGAAAACAAAAAGAAGGCAGCGGCTTGAAAGAAAACATTGGGAAAAAGAAGGGTCCACAGCGGAAGAAGTCTGTGCCTGTCCCGGAGGAAGAAACCACTGACGAGGAGGAGGTTGATGATGTCCGACTTTCAGCTGGACGACTCCTCCGAGTACTCGGATGAGGTGGACGACGAGGGCACCTGGACTGCAGCATCATACCCTTTTGCTGCGAAAAACATCACAGGTTTGGGGGGCTTTTTTTCTGGTTCAGCTGAAGCTGGAGGAGGGAAGGGTGTGGGCACATTAGTGTGCTATGTTGCTCAGGGGTGTTGGCCATCATGGAGGATGGAAAATTAAACCTTTCTTTCCTCCGGATGAAGTTCGCTAACACCCGAGACACGTTCACCTTCCCCACCATCCTAGATGAAGCTTCTGTTGATCCAGAACAGTGCAAGGGTGTCCTGGTGACCTCCAAGGGCTCCCAAGAGGCAGGCTGACCTGGTTTAAGGTGTTTCCTTTCCCCCTGCATGCCTTCATGATGGGACTTCTGAAAAGTGAGGCATAAAATACCTAGACCTATCTTTTAATAAATGCTATTTTATATGAGCTTATCTTTCATTTCATCACCTAATAATAATGGTGGGTGTCTAGGCTTAGCATATATGTTGATTTTCAGGCACAAAAAACACAATATGTTTGATGTAATATGAGTTTTAAAATATCAAAACGGTGCCCCCCCCATAAACCCGATCCGGTGTCCCCCCTCGTGGGGGGACACCGGACGAGGGGCCAAAAATTTTAAAAAAAACCTTAATGACCCTTATTATCTGAGTTAAGTATTCATGAGGGTACCATAAGGTGGGGCCATATTGTGAAGTTTGTTTTGGGCACAGTGTGCACTCTCTCAGGTAAAAAATTGGGTTTTTTATGAATATTTTTCCACTAATAGTACGGTGTCCCCCCACACCCAACCTACATCATGTTGCCATCCTTGGGGGGAAGACCAGCAACATTTTATCATTTACATATAGCACCTTTTCCCTCTCTCTCTTTTCTCCTTTCCCTTACCCTTTTCCGTTCTTTTTCCATTTCTTTCCTTCTTTCTCTTCCTTTTTTTCTCTTCTCTCTCTTTTCCCTCTTTTCTGCTCCTGCCTCCAATCTCAGGCGTTCGCACCCCCTTTTCGGGCGAACCGCTATAGTTATTTTTAGTTAGAAAACGTTAGGTTTAGGTTAGGTAGGGTTTGCGTTGACTGCGTTGAGGGTAACTTTGTGTGGGAAATCACAATGAGGTTATTTTCAAGAAAATGCCTGTGGTTAGTTTCGGCGCTACAGCGCATTGCGTAGAAGGGCCGCCAGCTTCTCCGAAATCGGCGAACAGCATGAGGAACCCTGAGAACCCTCGAGCACCTCACCTCGCCTCACTGGAGGACTGTGGAGTGTGGTTTTGCGTATACCAATTATGTACATTTTGTGGTGACATTCCTGTGTAATTTATGACAAATGTACCAGTTACATTGCATTTTTAGTAATTATAACTATTACTAAAGAGACTGTTTATTATTTTAGAGTGTATTATGGCCAACAATTACAAGTTTTAATCGTGCAGCCACAGTCTTACAAGGTCGGACGCTTGAAAGATTGGAGGGAGTGGAAAAATGTTCCAGATGTCGCCTGGAGAATATTAATAGTGTGTGACTCATTAACTTGTTGAGTTGTTGTATATATCCGATCAACGTGTTGAACCTACTCCTAATTAAATCAGTATCCTTTGCATGTCGTGCGCATGTAATGAATGTTGAATTAAGAGAGAACTGAAACTCGAGAAATGCCAGTGTCGCTGGCAGTTTTACTCAAGGTTGGTCTAGCTTGTTTTCCCTCCGCGACTAAATATTTTTGCAAAACTTCAATTTCGTCAATGAATATTGATGCACCGCATCTGAATACTAAAAAAGCACGTTCTTCTGTTGTTTCTACTAAGTGTAATGCATGCCATGCATTACGATTGAACGTTCTAAGATAGCAATTTAATGCAAATTACCTCGCCTCGAGGAACAGAGCTTAAATATTTTTTTTACATGTATAATTTGTGTGCACTGTAAAATTTGGGCGATGTTTCACACGCTGTTTTCTAAGGCAGTACTGCTGCGTCTGGCAAACGCTTTCCAAATACATAAGCAATGCCTTGGGAAAAACGTAGAACTTAAAAGGGAAAAATGCCGAAATCTGGCTGTTGCTGCGACAATGTAGGTTATAATTGTGGTGCGAACACGCCGCTGCGGGGGTGGTGGGCGGGGAGATTGTGGCGGGGGAGATGGAATCAAAATTGCCACTTCACGCGTTCGACACTCATTGCACTTCCCAGTCTTTCTATCTGATTGATACACATAATACAACAGAAACATATGACTGCCTAGGTATATATACCTTCTAAACATACTTATTGACTAGATAATATCATAGAGTAGCATTTACCTCGCCTCCTCACTAAAATACTTGGTTATTTTGGTTATATACAATGTTTTATTACAGAATCAGGCTTCTATACACTATACATATAGATAAAATCCGTTTCTTAATATTATACTTTTTGTGCTTTTAATGCAGTGGAATAAGCCCCTATTTTTCTTCAATTTGACCAACTTTTCACACCAAATTGTGAGTTAAACTGCCAGCGACCCTGGCTTCGAGTTGCAGTTCTCTCTAATTGGATGAGAAATGACAGAAAAGAGAAACATTTACGGGAGGAGTTCTGATAAGATTTTTCTCCATGCGCGCGATCTGATTGGCCAGGCTCTTGAAACCACCACCCACCCCCACGACTGTATAATTTTACAGGAAAAGAGTAAAATCCGCTGCCGTGAGTGACTCTGCTCAGTTTTCTGTACACGCAAAAGAGTAAAAAATAAGTGGGCGGAGCTTAAATAAGTAAAATTTTACTTGCAAGGGCATGCAAAAAATACGCCTCTACATCTGCCTTTCATCCCCATCCATTAAATTGTCTAGTCTCCTTTTAAAACTCCCTATTGACTCCGCATTGACCACCTGACGACTGAGTCCATTCCAGTCATTTACCACCCTACTTATGAACCATTTTTTCCCTATTTCCTTTCTATGTCTACGCTTTTCCAGCTTGAGTACGTTACTGCGTGTTCTAACCTGGGCAGAGATGCTCGAAAGAGTTACGGGCCCGTAAGTACTCCCCTAAGGGACTTTTACCTCGTAGCGCCTCTAAGGGAGATGCTCAAACCATTTTCCCCCTTGCTACGGGACCGCGAGGCTAAGGGTGGTCGGGAGCACCCTTAACTCCCTAAGGGAGTGAAATTTGAAGCGGCTAGAGATCAACAAACAATAAATTACAAGTTGTATCACTATACTTTATGTTTATTGTGTATTATAGAGCCATTTCATGCTTGCCTGTTTGAAATGTGATGTGTTTATTGCTTCATTGACTCCATATATATCATATTTAACATACAATACCTATAGTACTTGTAATAAATTCATATCAGGGCAAACCTATATATTAAATATATATATCGGTCGACTTCTTGAATCAAAACGTATAGTTCATCATACAAGTTTGGCCGCTATAATGATGCGGTGGTGGTGGTGGTATCAAATGTCTGACGTACTAGTACACACGCACGTATACACACAAGCAAGGATATTATAAAGTTATACTATCCCTGCACACAAGTGTCACGTGTGTCACAGTGAGGTGTTAGCCCCCCCCCCGTGTGTCTTGCCTGACCTAAAGAGCGAACGCGCAGTTCTCGTCCACTATAACAAAGTACCGCCAGGGCCACGGATACGGCATACGTACGGCGCGAGCCAGCAGTGGTCTATAGATACTATTTTCGGGCACGCGAGACTCGAACCTATGATCAGCGCATCAAGGTATACCCTGGGTACGTCTCTGTAGTAATCAGTGGGAGAATATTACGCTGAAAGGCTAATGTGGCTATGTATTATCGTAACATTCTGGCGATAGTGAGCTAAAATCGGCCCTATTTCGGAAATCAGCCAATCTTAGCTCAACACCGGCAAACATAGTTTTTAGGTTTAGGTTAAGTTATGTTTAGGTCTGGTTTAGGTTAGGTAAGGTTTATGATAGGTTTGTGTTAAGTTTTGTAGAGTTATTTAGGTTAAATAAGCGTCCGCGGGACGATTTCCGAAAGAGGCCGATTTTAGCATAATAGCGGCATTTGAAGTCTTTAAATTTATTTACCGGGCTCCCTAACAGCTGAGAGCATGATGTTTGGCTAGATAAAGCCGCGTCATGAAGGGCGCTGCTCTGTGATTGGTTAGCAGAATTTTCCCACACATATCCCTAGAATATCCCTATATTCCCCACCCAGAGGCCACCGATAACCGTACGGGAGTGACGGCTCGGTACGAGCATCTCCCTCAGCCCACCCTCGTAAGGTTATTGTAGCCATACACTCGTAAGTTGTCCCTTACGAGGGATTTTCGAGCATCCCTGCCCTGGGGGGAGATGCTGAGAAGTGCCATAGAGGTAAGGCGAAAAGAGCGCCTTACCCGTCTTCAGGCGCTTTTGTAACGGCCCGGCTAAGGCACCGACTAAAGCCCATGTACAGTCGAAAGTTCAGGCGCTTTTGCACTGCCTTACACCTCCAAAGCCTATGGCGTGGGCGTGGTCCGAGAATCCTACTAGCAAATCACGTTGCCTATCTGAGCGCTGCTTAGGCAGCTTCGACCAATCACAAGGCTTGAACACGTCTCTGCTGAAGCAAGGAATGTTGTCCCTCCCTCCCTAACCAAGCACTTATGGCAAGGATACACCGCTCTCCCCCGCCAAAAGCTGTTTCATCACAAGTTTGACGTTCAACGCAGGTTTTGACCACTTATATATTTTTGCATTGGGACGTGCCATACACCATGATAATCGTTAGGGTGTGCCGATTCCGGGACAGTGAGTGAAAATTTAATGCAAGCAACATTCCAGGAATAAGGAGAAGATGAATAAAAAAAGGTGAAAAAAAAGTTTATACACGATTTCATTTTGCTCTCGTTATCTTATTATAGGTATAGTTTAATGCAATTTTTATACATTCATGATATGCCCTAATGTCTCGTGAAGATGATGGTAGGTTCAGCTGTCCTAAATATCATCTGGTAGTATGATAATACCGTATAATAGTACAATATTTTAGTGCGGGCGGAGCACCTGCCGCCCGCCGCCCGCCGCCCGCCCCTAACCAACACACAACACAACATTTCTTATCACCAGCATATAACACCCTATAATGCCGCATTAGTCTTGCACGATCAATTCATACACACCTTGCAACACTATTAATATGTAAACACCAATTGTTACGTTGTAGGAACTGAAACAAGGCTGTATTTGCTTTATAAACAGAAGATGAATGTCTGTCAAAGGCCCACAGCAGCTCACTAAGTCAGGGTCTGACCATGCCTTAGTTTTCAGCGCCTTTAGCGGTGCCACTAAGGCAGCAATCTCGACTGAGCATTGCGGTGGGAGGGCGTTTCGCCTTACCACAGGCGCCCTAGTGGATAGGGCGCCCTAGCTCACTCTCAGCATCTGGCCCCTGGTTACTAGCCGTAAGAACTTTTCCTACATCGCCTTTATAATATCCCTTTAACCACTTTTAAAAAATTCTATCAGATCGCCCCTCAGATCGGCAAACATAGTTTTTAGGTTTAGGTTAAGTTATATTTAAGTTATGTTTAGGTCTGGTTTAGGTTAGGTTAGGCTTAGGATAGGTTTGTGTAAGGTTTTGTAGAGTTATTTAGGTTAAATAAGCGTCCGCAGGACGATTTACGAAGGGGGCCGATTTCATCACAACACCGGCCGACAAAAAGTGGCGGGGCATCGTTCGCCGGACGAGACCCACACACACACCGGCCGCCTCATGAAAATATACAGTAGCCTACACGTCGGACCACCGTGGTGACAACATGAATCCGCTGTCCGAAAATGACTTGTTGAGGCGTATTTTGTTCATGCCTTTGGAAGTATAATTTTACTCTTTTAAGCTCCGCCCCTGCTTGCCATCACAAAATACGATTGTAGCGCTGCCAAAGCTCTTTCTTGATGTTGCCGAGAGTAAAAGTGTCGTACACTTCATTACCTCTTACAGAGGCTCAAGGAATATCGTTAAGGTTCACATTATTGAAGGCACAGCAAAGAGTAGTAGCGTGATTGTCTGTATTACACATCGATATCTAATTGTTTTGAGCTCTTAGAATGGCCTAGCATTGTTTTCTAACTCTATAGATGGACTTGATATTAAACTGAAATGTTTAGGGCGCTATGAAACTGTTATTTGAATATCTATTTGCTACACAGCCATTTCACGATGTGCGTCGAGGATGTTTAATGCTATCATGGACCTGTACGTATGTAGGCTACGTGTACCTACATCTACGTTTCACGAATTATTCTTTGCCTAAACCTAGATGAATGCTGGTTGTGATTCATCCTCCAGTGCATCTCCCCCGTTTAACATCCATGGGCGGGTGTGTGGTGGGCGGGTGTGTGATGGACGTGTGGTGGGTGGGTGTGTGGTGGGCGGATGTATGATGGGCGTGTGGTGGGTGGGTGTGTGGTGGGCGGATGGGTGATGGGCGTGTGGTGGGTGGGTGTGTGGTGGGCGGATGTGTGATGGGCGTGTGGTGGGTGGGTGTGTGATGGGCGTGTGGTGGGTGGGTGTGTGGTGGGCGGATGGGTGATGGGCGTGTGGTGGGTGGGTGTGTGATGGGTGTGTGGTGGGCGGGTGGTGGTGGGCGGGTGGGTGCCTGGGTGGTGGTGGGTGTGTGGTGGCCCGTGGGTAGAGAGAGACCTCCTTACCGTGTTGGCGCTGACTCAGACTGATGAAATGTTCGTATTCGTGCCCTGCGATAGGTTCTCTAAAAGGCTTTCTTTTTGTGTGATATAACATATATACCAAATTTATACATTTCTATTGCAAATGTAATATCACTCATGAATATATTTAAGTATTTGACTATACTATAGCAATAATACACCAGTTTTGGTGCTAAGCCAGCAAGCATCAACGAAGATTCGGACACATTGAAAAATTCGAGGGATTGGGAAATTTGTTCCCAGACGTCGCTGGAGAATTTTAATATTTGTGACTTCTTACCTGTTAAGAGTCACCTACTCTACTCCTTACTACTCTTTACCTACTATTAATTAAATACAGTATCCTTTGCATGTCGTGCGCATGTAATGAATGTTGAATTGGATGAGAATTAAAGGAAAAGAGAAACATTTACGGGAGGAGTTTTGATAAGATTTTCTCATGCGCGCGATCTGATTGGCCAGGCTCTTGAAACCACCACCCACCCCCACCACTGTATAATTTTACAGGAAAAGAGTAAATTCCGCTGCCGGGAACGAATCTGATCATTTTCTATGCACGCAAAAGAGTAAAATATAAGTGGGCGGAGCTTAAATAAGTAAAATTTTACTTCCATGGGCATGGACAAAATACGCCTTTGGTGATGGCTGCATGTGCAGCAATATATAATACCTATATATAATAAGTCATACTATATATAATACGTCATATATAATACCTATATTATCATAAATACAATTATTACTGGTACAATTAGTCATTATCTGGCTGAGCGAGGGGCGGGCCGCGCCGGAAGGCACCCACACACACAGGCGGCAGGCCGCGCCGGACGGAATTTTCAAGCGCCAACTGATTTTCATCCGGCCGCTGCGACAGGCCCCGCCGGATGAAAAACACCCCCACACACACACCGGCCGCCTCTAGCCACGCCCCTTTTCGTCGGCCGGACAGGCCGCGCCGGTGTGTGTGTGGCCGGCTTTAGACTCTTTAAGGATAAATCTTGAACTAGTGGCAGCATACTCATAGTATAATCTTACATTTTTTTTTTTTTGTAACACTGCTGGGTTCATTGGAGGAATAAATTAATCTCAAAACAACCCCCGAATAACGGCAGTTCACTAAATTGGCTGTATCATCAAAAATACTGTTCACATAGAAAAATCAACATCACTGCCCAACTATATGAGGGTTGAAGATTTCAAATCTATCGTTACCTCAAGTAAAGTAAATGGGTCCATTTTTCATAGGCATCCTCGCACCCCCTACGGTAGGAACCGGCCTCGCACCCCCGATTAATAACCACTTCTCTAGAGTGTCATGATTGGGAATAAGCACGGACCCGACACGATAATAAAACTTTCCATTCTAAGCGCAACACAATGATAAAACCTTTTGTGCCACCTCGTGTAAGAAAATAACTCCCACCCTTTGGTTTCACCAGTGTCAATGTTCATAGTAGTACAGCCTCCCCTCCAGCGAAGTTATTATCCCCCTTGGTATATGAAAAAGATAGACTGGAAATCATATATGCAGCATGTACCTAGGATTCGCGTGATGGAATATTTATATGAGTTATAGTTTCATAAACTTTCCTCTGGTGACACCACTCAATGGATCAGCTGATTGTCACGTGTACAAGTCTACCTGTCATTATACATTATTACTCTCATAAAACTGATTAACAACATTTTGTGATGCATGGTTACATATATTTGCATCCATGCAAATACAAAACTTAACTTCGTTTTCTTGCAATTACATTGACAATGTAAAAACATAAGGGATATTAAAGAGGAAGCCAAAGTCAGATATGGAAATCGAAAAGATCCGACTCGGAGTTGTTTATCTATTATGGTCTGGGAGTGGGCAGTGGGCGCCGATGTGACCGAGCTGAGGCAGTCTGTACTCTGTAGCCCAGCAGTGTTCCTTGGCTGGCCGGTCTTTTGAGACATTAATATCGTGCCGTCTCATGATTGGTTTGAAAATATGACAAAGCACATGCGACCTGCAGCCATGCCGTGTAAGTAATGGACTAGACGTAAAGGGAATGTGATATTATTCCAGAAAAAAACACCTGTCTCTCTAGGTACAAAGGACACCTATGTGTTTTATGAGGTGCCTTCTGCATGTACAAGACACTGGTGTATTGCTTTTACGTCGGAATTCCCTCGTTCATGAGAGATTAATTTCTTAATATATTTTAACTACGCGCCAGCCGCTGGCAGGTTAGGTGGTAAACCTGCATTAGCACTGTTCCAAGCCTCCTAGTGGTACATTTCCAGATGAACACCGAACTTCCTTTGGTGGACGAAACTATTTTTTCTGGTGAGTTTTGATGCGTTTTGAATTAATCTGCTAACTGTTTCTGTCGCAAATAATTTGTTTACATTTTTTTTATTATAATTTTTGTGTGATTTGCAAAAAAAAAAAGAAAAAACCAGATTGAACCTAACCGAACCTATACCTAACCTAACCTAACCTAACCTAACCTAACCTAACCTAACCTTTACGTAACAAAAAATAAATAATATTAAAATGATTTGCGACAGAAACGGTTAGCAGATTAATTCAAAACACATCAAAACTTACCAGAAAAAAAACCATTTCGTCCAGCAATGTGAATTCGGTGTTCATCTGGAATAATACCAACCATTTCTGTCGCAAATCTTTAGTATTTTTTTCAGTAATAACGGTAAGAACGTATTTGGCGGAGCGGAGCGTACCTCCACCCACCCGTTGTGGACCCACGCGGAGTGCTGTTCCACCCAACCGTAAGATCAGTTTCTTTATTCATTATAATTTTTAACTGTAACCAGTGGTTATTTAACCAATTTAACCTAACCTAACCTAGCCTGCCAGCGGCTGGCATGTAATTAAAATATATTAAGAAATTTATATCTCAGGAATAAGTGATTTCTGAAGGAAAACCAATACACCAGTGTCTTGTATATGCAGAAGTCACCTCATATAACACATAAGTGTCCATCGTAGTCAGTATAGTGTTTTTTCTGGAATAATACCCTTCAAGCTTATCTGAATGACATTACAGCACCATACAGTACACTTACTGTACTTCATATCTGCAAAGGTTCCAGTGTGCGGTCACACCTGTTTAAACCACACTCCCTCTACAAAATCTGAGATGCCTGAAAAATTCTAAGTCCAAAGGCAAGCGCTCATAGAGAGGATAACGAGGGTAGGGAAAAATCTAAACTAAACTAAATCTAACCTAGCCTTTCCTAACCTAACCTGATGTATAACCTTTATCCTCCTGTACCCCCCCCACTCCCGTTACATCCTCTATGAGCGCTTCCTTAGGACTTATGAGGACTTAGAATTTTTCAGGCACCTCAGACTTTGTAAAGGCAGTGTGGTTTAAACAGGCCTGACCGAACACTAGAACCTTTGCAGATATGAAGTACAGTAAATGAACTAGGTTATAATGGACGAGAACTGCGCAGTCGCTACCGCCGGTACCACTTACATTTTCTATATTATTTTTTGCTCGGTATACCGTGCACTATTAATCCACTTCCGCTTAACCTTTAAAACTTTTATACATATTAAAGAAATGACATAGTTGTCTAATAACGCATACACACACCCTTCCCATTCGGAGGCCCCCCCACCCTTTAGGAGGTTAGGTTAAGGTTCAGTTAGATTAATAATCTCACCAGGGGGTTGTTAGGAGGTTAGGTTAAGTTCGGATAAGGTAATAATCCTCCCGGCAGGGCGGGGCAGAGAGGACTCGGCGGCTGGCAGGCTGGCTGGCGAATGCGGGTGGGGACGGGCCACATTTGTTTTCGTACAATTCTGCCACTTCTCTGGTTTCTGAGACACTGACTATTATTTCCTGGCCAAGTTTTAGTGCTTTTTCTGATGGAGATACTACATTGTTATCAATAGAAACGACCATGGCGAATCTAGGATTTGGTGATGAAAATTACGCCTCCGCCTCAATTAGTCAGTGTCTCAGAAAATGACCGCGCAGTCTTAGTCCATTTTACCGTGTACTATATGCTGCTGTAATGTCATCACCTAAACATAACTTAACCCAGCTTTTATTATATAAAAATAAGTATTATATTTTTGGTTTCTGCAAGTGAATTACTACTGCACAATATAACTACCGAGTTGAAAATAATAGAGAAAAAATAAGCTGTAAGGACTGTGGACCCTGCCAACTCCTGCAGAATATTAATCTTTAAGCCTCTTGGCAAACTGTTACTTTGGTCAAAATCTCGGACGAAACCTATCTAGATATAGCAAATATAGATATGTATAGCGAATAGATATAACACTCCGCAGACTCCGCCGTCGCCATTTACGCAGCTCGGTGTAGCGCTCCGACTATAGTCTATACTTTCTTAGAAGGCGGAAGAGCTCCTCTCTTCAGGAGATGGAGGTTGGGCATCTTGACTCCGTTGCTGCTGATTGGCTGACAGTATCCAAGAGTTTGCTGTCTTGCCGTGACAGTGCTGGCCAAGGCAGTTTTGGGGCAACCATGGGACGAAAATCATTCTATACGTTTTTTAGTGCCTTAGTTTATATTGTAATATTTTATACAATATAATATTATCATAATATTGAAGTAAGGAAAATGCGGTCACATGATTATTATCAAACCTGAAAATATGAACACATGTATGATGTATGATTAACTCAAGACTCCTAATTTCAGGCCAAAGTCCATGTCAATCTCAATCGTCGAACGCAGTTGACCGTGTCTAAATTAGTGACCTGACCTAGCCTTAAAACCACACCCTTCCTCCTCCTTCTCCTCTTCCCTCTCCTGAATATATATATATACATATATATATAAAATAATATATTATATAATAATATAATTATATATTATATATATATATATATTATATATATATATATATATATATATAATATATATATTATATATATATATATATATATATATATATATATATATATATATATATATATATATATATATATATATATATATATATATATATATATATATATATATATATATATATATATATATTATATATAATATATATTATATATATATATATATATATATATATATATATATATATATATATATATATATATATATATATATTATATATATATATATATATATATGCACTCCCTCGTAGATGAACACTATATAGGATTCATGTAGATAACAGTGATTTTTTCCATCCCTTCTCACATTGCTCTGAGATCAAAGTTTCATCACACTGTTGGAATATCAGTGAGATAAATTGAATGGTTTTTATCTCACTGCTGTGGCTCAAAGGGTTAAGGAGATACGGACCTTTGAAATCTGGAGGAAAAGGTCATTTTGGAGTCAATGGTCAAAGGTGAACATGTAATATCTCAGCTGCTATGGCACCTACAGTGGTCATTTAACTACCATTTTAAAGCTTGGAAGCAGATCTACAACCTTTGTTCTATGCATATTTTACCTCAGGGGTCAAAACAAAAGTTAGCCTTATTTATGACCTTTGACCTTGAAAAGGTCATAAAACGCATATACTGAATTTTATCTATCTTCTGCCAGTAATTGGTATATATGTATACCTTGGTGTACAACAAAAATTTTGGTGGTGATTAACTTAGTTTAGAAGCTACATCTATTTCTTTGCACCTTATTTTGGAAAAAAGTGACCTTCAGCTCAAATTTTTAGTATTTATGTTCCTTCCAGAAGCCATATCTCTGAGACCATTTGAGCTAGAATGGTGAGCCAAAGACCATTTCATTAATCTCATTGGGATCTGTGTTAGTGTGCCAATTTGCAAAACCTGATGATTAATTAAATATATATATATATCATATGATGTGAGCTTAAGTATTATTTTATTTTATTTTCAGATCAACATGGCTCTGAGTACTACCTTGAAGAATCTATATTATAGCCGATATTTCTGCGAACCATTTGGTAAACACAAGCAGAAAATAACTAAAGCCCTTCGTTTTTTAACTACAAATTTAATAAACCATAATCCTTCATTGAATTTAACAACAAAACAAAGTATGTGCAACTTGTCGCAGTAATCTTGCAAAGACTCCATCACCAAAGTCTGCTGAATGTGAGCCCATACATACATCATCCCACTCATCACCTGAAGAATGTGAGGTTGAATGCAATGAACGTGAAGAATTGGAAAATGAGTATGAGCTTAGTCTATTAAATAAATCATTGGCCATATTTGACGTAACACCAGTAAAAAAAAAGCAAGAATGTCACACAGCCCACGGTATACAAAAAAGAAGTTCTAGAAAGTAGGAACAACAATAAAAAGGAAACTTGAATCAATAAGTGGCAAGCCAATTTTAAGTGAAAGTGTGACGTGGATGATAACATAACAGTCTGAAATTATACAACAACTAAAAGGAAAATTCAATGAAGTGACAAGCCGAAGTGAAAAACTAACTATTCTCACCATCACACCAAAATCCTGGACTAGAAGAAAAATTATGGAAACGTTTAAGTGCTCACAATACATGGCTAGGCAAACAAAGAGTTTGGTGAAAGAAAAGAGAGTGCTTTCAACACCAAATCCACATTTAGGAAAAAGCCTGCACAGTGAAACTACTGACATGGTTACACAGTTCTATTATTCTCCAGAAATAAGTAGAGAAATGCCAGGGTTGAAAGACTGTCTCTGTGAAAAAAGCTGATGGATGTCGGGAAAGGAAGCAGAAATATCTCGTCCTATGCAATTTGAAAGAAGCGTATTCAGAATTGAAATTGCATAGGACGAGATATTTCTGCTTCCTTTCCCGACATCCATCAGCTCTTTCTATGGGTGATATATCGGGAGAATTACCTGGCCAGTCATCTATTCTCCCAATCTTGCAGTCATCAAGCCACTGTATCACATCTCGAGCTGTGTGACAGGATGCTCCATCCTGTTGGAAAATCTGTGCCTGTGTCTTTTCAAAGCAGGCCTCCAGGTGGTCATTTAAAAGATCAAAATACACCACTTTGTTAACAATTGTGTTTTTTGGGAAAATAACTAAGTTCCCAATACCATGAAAAGTAAAACAACCCCACACCATTAAACTGGGAGGGTGTTTTGTGGTCTTTCGTGTGTAGCGAGGCTCGGTGGGGTCTGAGCCGGGGTGACGGTACATTTTTGCTGGTCCTCCTCCACTCACACAAAAGGTGCTTTCGTCACTCCACAGCACAGCCCGCCACTTGTCGAGAGGCCAATCTCTGTATTTCTTTGCAAAGTGAAGCCTTTTCTTCCTTTGGCGGTCATTTATCAGTGGCTTATTCCGCGCCCGGTAACACCTGTAGCCAAGGTCACGTTTCAAAGTTTCCTGTACAGTACGAAGCGACTCATTACCAAGAAGAGTATGATTTTCCTCCTTCAGTTCTCTGGCTGTAAGGCTAGGATTGGCATCAAGCTGTCGCCTTAACACGCTCCTGGTTCTGTTACACGTTTTTTTTTTTTTCCCCAGGTTGTTTTTTTTGGGAGCGGGAGATTCACCTCTCCGCCAGCTTTAAATCTGCACAGGAGAAGTATCTCCTCCAGTTAGTCCACCACCATCGGAAACTTGTGGGGCGGGAAAAGAAGGAGGACCTTCAAAAGAAGGCTTTCTGAATGGAAACAATGAAAACTGTCTGTTTTGGTTTCCTTATAAGTTTCTTTCTAAAAATGTGTGATGTTTTGAGTTTTTTCTTTGTTTTTGAAGGTTATTAGAAAATTGTTTAGTTTGTCGCGACCCCTAAATATTCTCCAAATTTCATCTAATTTCACAGGAACTCTTCTTATGCATGTGTGAACAGAAGTAAAACACGAGCAAGTGAAAAAAAAATGTTTCATTTTTTCCCTCTATGATCTTGGGACACCCTATTACCCATGTACACATGATGACATGATCCTTTCCTATCCTTACTTGCATCAACATTGAATTTCACAGCATATTCTCTGAGTTTGTCCTTAGCCTTGCGAATATCACTCACTGTTTGTTTCTTTACGCCATACTCGACACACACCCAGACTCCGCCTTCTTAATGAGTTCTAATTTCTCTGCAATACTTAGATTCACACGCTTCCTTTTGTCACTTCCCTTCTGTTTCGATGCCATAATGACCACTGCACTGAACAAGTCTAAATAAGCATATAAAACAACGGAAAACAGGCGAAAACAGCTTAAACTGAGCTTGTAAACAAGTGCTCTGACTGTCATATATGTACCACGCGCTCCGACTGGCGGACACTTGTGTAAAGGCGCCGTCACATTAGCTCCTTTTCCGTCGATCTCAGACGACGAGTCTGACGAGTTCCGACGAGCCAACCATGAACGCATCCATGCACATTTTTAGCTAGTTATGCTTGTCAACGATTGACAATATACATAAGTAAGTGTATAGCAGCGATAGCCTGCCTGGGTGTTGGAGCCATGGTTGTTTACATTAGACGTGCAAATAGTGCAGACGAACAGCTGTGTGTATTTACCTAGTTGTATTTACCTAGTTGTAACATACAGGAAAAGAGCTATGCTCGTACTGTCCCGTCTCCAAATCTACTATTATCCAGTTTGCCTTTGAAGTCCTGAATACTTCTTGCATTAATCACTTTTGCATCAAGGTTGTTCCAGGCTTCTATGCTTCTATACGGGAAGCTGTATTTTTTTTTGTCCCTCTTGCATGTTGTCCTTTTCAATTTCTTCTCATGACCTCTTGTACTTCTGTCGTCCCACACAAACAGATCATTTCTATCAATTTTTTCCAGACCCATTGATGCTCTATACACTGCTATAAAATCTCCCCTTTTGTGTGTGACGCTGTGCAGTCTCCTGGGGTAGAAGCTTCAGCTAACACTAGAGGAGAGGAGTAGGAGGAGGACAGGAGAGGAGAGGAGAGGACCTACGAAGCGAAACTTAAGAGAAAGAGGTCAGAAGAAGAAGTCAAGAAATTGTAATACGTACTAATATTCAATATTTTAACCCACATACACACCTTCTACAACTAAATCATTAGCAACACAGACTCCTACCTTATACACACAAACCTCAATTTCCCGGACTAATAGGGGGGGAGCACTGGTCCGGGAACCGCAAAGGTCCGGGAATCGAAAGTAAAAAAAAAAAAAAAAAAAAAGTCCGATGCCATTACCCACCCCCGGACGTTTATCCTACTCTAGTATTTACTGTCCGGCAACCGACAATATCAACTACCCCGCCTGCGGACTTTTACGTCCGCTGAGCACGCAGCCACCTGGCGAGAGGCAGCAGAAAGTGTTCAATAGTCTCAAGAGATTTTCCTGCACCAGGGGCAGTGGGGGTCAGGGGACTGACGGAGGCGGTGCAGGTGAACCGTGAGTGTCGTGTGCCCAAATGTAAACAAAACGACCGCTGAGCATGCTGCCACCTGGCGGGAGGCAGCAGAAAGTGTTCAATAGTCTCAGAAATGTTCTTGCACCAGGGGCAGTGGGAGTCAGGGGACTGACGGAGGTGGTGCAGGTGAACCGTGAATGTTGTGTGCCCAAATGTAAACAATACGACCGCTGAGCATGCTGCCACCTGGCGGGAGGCGCGGACACTGACCAGGGGTGACAGGAGACGCTCGGACCGCCGGACAACTTGGTCAATTTACGAACAGGACCAGACATTTCAACGTTAAAAAAAAAAAAAAAAAAAAAAAAAAAAAAAATTGTCCAAGACTGACATATATTTGTGTGTGTGTGTACGGCAAATCCGATATCCGGGAAATCGAGGTTTGTGTGTATATCTTAATATCTGATACATTAAAACTCCTTAAAACCCAAGCATTCCAAAATAAAACAAAAAAAATTATGTCGAGTTGACGATTCCAGCGGCGATACGCGGTCTGATATGCCATTCTTGCCCGCAAATTTGTCTCGTGAATGGAGTCCGTTAAATCCGAAGTCCGTTAAATCGAGGTTTGACTGTATTACTCTTTTACTTTGGTTATTACTAAGACTAGAATCTTTACAAGAGTACCACTCAACTAACTAGAAAATACAGCTGTATTGAACACACACTTCCCCAAGGGGGCACTGCTGGATACCTAGGGTCATGTTGTATTACATTTTCTGATGATTGAAGAATATATACGTAAACTAAATTGCAATGTTGCTTCACTTGTGGAACAAGGGGACAACATAAAGGGTACAAGCAATGGAAATGCTGTCACCTCTGTTTGTATGGGGCAGACTTGGTGGGAAGAATGGGTGCCTCCTCTTTCCACCCCTTGGCCTCAACACATAATGTCATAGGCCTTAAGTCATTCATTTTCACACAAAAAGCTGGCAGTCAACTTTATAATCATGAGGTCGAACACTCGCCATTCTGTCCTGTATTCTGTTTCCATCCATGCATGTACAACTACTAACCCTTTCCTACCCTGAATCATGGGAAGTAGAGAAACCCTATTCGCACAGCAGAGAGCCAGACACTACTGACAAAATTTCATGGCATTCCGTTCAAAACATAATTTTTGGTAGCCTTTTCTCAATTTACAATTATAGTCCTTATATGGCACAGTATGCTGTGTTGTCACTTGATGACTATAGTAAGGATCAGATATTGATACAAAATGAAAGCTTATACAAAAGAATAATTTCATTAGCCCTAGAACACAATCGTGGAGTCAACCTACGGGAACACAATCGTTGGGTCATATGTGGCAATAACTTTGAAAATTAGTAAATAATATTTGTAACTAACATATTTTATTGGTATTATTTTTAACTAATAGTACAAGTCTTTTTGAAGATTTTAATGTGTTTCCTAAGCCTAAAACTAAAAGTTAAGGACACATAAAAAATTACTGGAGAAACAAGTGAAAAAACAAATAAACAAAAAAAGTTTCTGGAAACTGCTGCATAGCTCCGCCAGATTTCATCATAGGGAGCTCTGGCTGCCCCACACCGAGTTGAGATGTCCCCCTAGATGCTCCAGCCCCCCCAGGTGTTAAGGACCACGCATTTGTATGGTCCAGGGGCCAGATCCAGCAACAAAGCGTAAGTCAAGCGGCGTAAGTACGGCGTAAATGCTACTCCGGCGCAACCCTCGCCCCTCCCTGCGCCGAGGCTGTTTGAATAATCCACCGAAGATGGCCTTACGCCGGGCGTAAGGAGGAGTATCTCGGAGTATCTTGACAGAGACAGTTGATTGGCGGGCGAATACAATGACGTCATCCTTGCTAATAGCGAATCACAGCAGTGATTTGTATTATCTACTCAGATCTATCAGCCAGTCACAAGGCTGCCACGAGATAAATAGTATTTACAAAAATTACTCAGCTGGGCCTCTGGCTTGATACAACAAATCGATGTGCCCTGTATAAAGCGATGAGGATGGGTCCCTGATTGACCAGAAATAAACAATTTGAACCAAAAAAACTCAGACATCCTGATTGACTTTTAATAAATAATTCAGGGGAAATAATGGGCCAGCCATCCTGATTAACCTAACAATAAGGGGCAGACATCATGGTTGACCATATAATCATATAATTCAAGGGCATTAAGAGGCAGACATTCTGAATGGTCTTATCGTATCATTCAGGGATAATGAGAACGGTACCTGGTACTCTCGTCTACCGAAATTCTCGTCCCGACACAAACCGGGAACTCCGCCTACGGTAATGGTTAGGTTAGTAGGATAGTAAGGGAAAGATACCGGTAAAAATGGACGAGGACTGCGGGTTCATTTTCTGAAACACTGACTAATTTTTCCTTGGGTAAAATTTGTGCTTGTGGTAGAAAATGGACGAGGACTGCGCGGTTATTTTCTGAGACACTGACTTTTTTTGCCTTGCCTAAAATTAGTGCTTTTGGTCAAAATGGACGAGGACTGCGCGGTCATTTTCTGAGACACTTGACTTTTTTTGCCTTGCCTAAAATTAGTGCTTTTGGTCAAAATGGACGAGGACTGCGCGGTCATTTTCTGAGACACTGACTTTTTTTGCCTTGCATAAAATTAGTGTTTTTTCAGATGGATAGAACCAAATCTAACCTCCTAACCTCAGGGCTCCGCCCCCCTCGACCCCCCGGCGAGATTATGAACCTAACCTAACCTCCTATATGGTTGGGGGGCCTCTGGAAGGGGAGGTTGTGTCTGTATGAGTATGTCTTGGACAACTATATCATTTCTACAATATGTATATAAGTTTTAAAGGTTACGCAGAAGTGCATTAATACTGTACAGTATACTAAACAAAAAGTAATATAGAAAACGTATGTGGTAACGGCGGTAGCGACCGCGCAGTTCTCGTCCATTATAACTGAAACACCAACCGAGAAGTCTTGCCGACATGAAAGTTTTCGGCGAGTTCCACTTGTAATAGGTGCAAATGGAAGAATAAAAGGTATTTCGTTATTGGACAAGTTTTTCGCTTGTCCCAAAATAATTTAAAACTACATTTTAATACAATACATGGACATTGGTTACGTAACATGCCAAAACCCCAGACCCCCATCACTAAACTAACCCCCGATATTCAATCCCTGAATTCAGAAACACGAGTAAAAGCTGTTTAAATATATAGATTGGGTACTTTTATTGTTGAAATTTATGTCGCATACATATTTAATTTGAGGTCTTACCTATACAAAACCCATCGTCTATCTCATCCCGACACAATACCCCAACTAGTCAACTAACTAGGATACTTATCGGTGGATAGTAGGGTTAGAATTGGCTGTAGGTTTTGATTAATACTGCAATGTCATGTGATCCGAAGTGGTCAACGTGATCGAGGCCGCCCGTGAAGGACAGAGGCGGAGGGCGGAAGCGGTGTGCTTTGATATGGGCATCAGGCAGGTTTTCATAACCCAGTTATCTTGACGCGGCGCATATAATCACTTGTGTCGTATTTTAACACGTCCTATTGTTTTTTAACACTATGTGCAAAGAGTCTATATACAGGGAGGTCCCGTTATACGAGCATTCGGTATACGAGAATCCGATGATACGAGATGTGTAAATTAGGGTCTATTTTCAATATACGAGATCGAAAATCCAATGATACGACATTCAAGCTGGGGTGAGTAAAAGGATCAAGTTCGAAATGCGCGCCCTACCACTCCCAGGCTGGACAAAGGGGGATTTGGTTGACCCCAGTGAGGTCACCCCTAGCAAGCCGTGACCTGAAGGGTAATTAAGCATATGGCGCAGCCTGACATTTAGGGGTAATTAGCAGGTGTGCGGCCCCAACCTTGGGACCGCAGTCAGGTCACCCCTAGCAAGGCATGACCTGAAGGGTAATTAAGCATATGGCGCGGCCTCACCTTTAGGGGTAATTAGCAGGTGTGCGGCCCCAACCTTGGGACCGCTACACTACCTTCTCGTATCACGCGGCGTCCCCTACATTACAACGTCTTTTTTGCTTGTTATGCATGTTTTATGTTTAATTAATGTGCAGTTATGTTATTTTGTGTGCTATTTTCTCTTTCAGAATGCATTTTCTACAGAATAGGTAGTACAGTGTGGGTAATATAGACGCTGTGTGTTTGTTGTGTTTGCTATAGTTTAGTTTAGCTTGAAAAACAACTTTTTTTTTTTTTTTTTTTTTTTTTTTTTTTTTTTTTTGGGGTCCTGGAACCAAACCTATATTTTACCATTAGTTATGTGTTTCGTTATACGAGATTTTGCTTTACGAGTATGCCAGGTGGAACCTAACTGCTCGTATCTTCGGGACCTCCCTGTACAATTCTCTCATATATACAAATCCACGTATATATTTAATAAGAGATGTTAAGTCGGTAGAGGCTGGAAGTGTACTGAATTTCCGTGGGCTCAGCGGGCAGCGGCCACCGGCCACCACAAATTACACGTGTCACCTTTCAGGTAGGCGGCAGGTGGACCACCACAATTGGTGCAAATTTAAAGGACGGCGGCCCATGAGCAGCCGTTTCAAATTAAGGTGCAAATGCTTAACAACCACTGGGAATGTTCATTTATATTATCCCAGTAGTTAACATTTACTTAAATTACCTTAATAAATACCCATTACCATTATAATTATGTATATACATCCCTACGCACCCCCTATGATGAGCGGACAATACGTACCTCCATCACAAGGGGGGGGGGGGAACAAGACCACCACTCTACCAATTATTAAGAGGGTGGTTGGTGGATAATTTCCACAACTGGGGGCCGGCGAAAACTGAAGTTCTGCTTCATGTGACATCACCCCAGGCCACATAGCGCCGGGACATTTGAATAGTGGTTTCGGCACTTTGGTCTTTGGCTATTTTAAAATTAATAGTCCTGATTGAGGTACATGTGAATATGCAGACATATACTTGATCGGGGGGAGAGTTATCTCCTGAAATTATAATATCCCCAGTATAGTCATCACCAATGACCTCAATTGGTTTTAGGATCTCTATCAGCGGGAAGTTCAGGGGGAACTTGATAGGCGACTAGTCTACTTACAGATCTTATATAATTAATGCAAGAATTGAGGTAATATTTGACTGCCTGTCCAGTGTCTACCATGATGTATCCAAAATTGACACCTGATATCGGCTAATATTGTAGCCATTCCGCCATGTAATGAGTTCCTATGATATTCTTCCAGGTGGAGCCAACAATTTAGTAAGATGATGGCGTGTGGGAATTAGTATGGGATGGCAGGTGGTATTTGGAAGATCAGCTTTCAAATTTTGTCCGACACCTAATTATACCCTCATGATCTAGGTACAGACCTAATAATTTGGTCAATTTGTTCCTGTGGGGGCTGGCTGAGGCCAAGAGCTGATATTCCTCAGGAAATACCTGCTTTTGTATTGTTCTGACCCAAAACTTCAAAGGATCAGAGCTATCCCTTTTAATGGATTTGAAGACTAAATTAGTAGTCTTGATTAGTTTACTCAATAAGGAAAACCTTTCTATGTCTATCACAGGATCTGGGATCAATTCAGGTTCCCTTATTATATCTACAGATATGTCTGGCTGAGTGGAAACCTGATTATTATTATTATTACACTCTTTCAGCCAGGTAGGGCCTTTAAACCATAATCCTGTGTTCAATTTGAGGTTATTATTTCCTCGCGACACATTATATTACAGGGAGGTCCCGAAGATACGAGCAGTTAGGTTCCACCTGGCATACTCTTAAAGCAAAATCTCGTATAAAGAAACACATAACTAATGGTAAAATATACGTTTGGTTCCAGGACCCCATCAATTAAAAAAGAAGAAAAAAAAAAAAAAAAAAAAGACATGTTTTTCAAGCTAAAATAAACTATAGCAAACACAACAAACACACAGCGTCTATATTACCCACACTGTACTACCTATTCTGTAGAAAAGGCATTCTGAAAGAGAAAATAGCACACAAAATAACATAACTGCACATTAATTAAACATAAAACATGCATAACAAGCAAAAAAGATGTTGTAATGTAGGGGACGCGGCGTGATACAAGAGAAGGTAGTGTAGCGGTCCCAAGGTTGGGGCCGCACACCTGCTAATTACCCCTAAAGGTTAGGCCGTGCCATATGCTTAATTACCCTTCAGGTCACGCCTTGCTAGGGGTGATCTGACTGCGGTCCCAAGGTTGGGGCCGCACACCTGCTATTTACCCCTAAATGTCAGGCCGCGCCATATGCTTAATTACCCTTCAGGTCACGGCTTGCTAGGGGTGACCTCACTGGGGTCAACCAAATCCCCCTTTGTCCAGCCCGGGAGTGGTAGGGCGCGCATTTTGAACTTTATAATTTTACTCACCCCAGTTTGAATGGGGGGTCGTATCATTGGATTTTCGATCTCGTATATTGAAAGTAGACCCTAATTTACACATCTCGTATCATCGGATTCTCGTATACCGAATGCTCGTATAACGGGACCTCCCTGTATTAGGATTTTCATTAGTGGCGATGTATTGATTATGAACTGGAACACCACTTTCCTCTACTACCTCACTAATTGGTGTGGGCAAGAAAGTGGTTCCAATTTTCGTAATTAATAGGGGCTGTGCATGACTAGGAATACTCTTCTCTTGTTCGGCAAGGTGAGTACAGGAAAATACCTTTTATCCGGATACCCAACAACCGGAATAACCCAATAACCGGAATTTGTGGCAGGTAAGTAAATAGTATTAAAAAATAAAAAAGTAACAAAATATTTTACTTTTAATTTTGCCGCCGTAGACGTGAGCGCCACCTATCGCCACCTGTTTATTCCCGCCATAATGTGCCATGTGCTATGATAATTCAGTGTTTATCAGTCCGTGGGCAAGGTCAGTGCTACCCGACGACCGGAGTGGTATTTTGAGTCATCCGTACTTTCAACATGCCGAAAGTTACAGCAAAGAAAATAACACGTAAACGTGTTGTATTATCGATTAAAGACAAACTAGACATTTGCCAAAGACTTGAAAGTGGGGAGAGGAGACAAAATATTCTACAACAATATAATATTGGCATGTCAACTATGTACGATATAAAAGCACAGGCTAAACAACTAAAGCAATTTTATTTGAAGTCTGAGACTGGACTAGGTGTGGAATCGCGGAAAACGTTACGAAAACCAAAGCAGGAGGAGGTAGACAAGGCAGTGTATGAGTGGTTGGCCCTAAAACGATCGGAAGGAACTTGCGTTAGTGGCCCTATGATTATTGAAAAAGCGAAATCTTTCCATGAAAAAATGGGGGTCCAGTCAGAGTGTGGTTACACGATTGGATGGTTAAATAAATTCAAGATTCGCCATGGTATTAGAAAGCTGGATGTTAGTGGAGAAAAAAAGTCGGCTGATGAAAATGCTGCAAGTAACTTTCGGGACTATTTTACAAGAACAGTTGCGAAATATAATTTGACCCCTGAACAAATCTACAATGCAGACGAGACCGGAGCTTTCTACAGATGTCTGCCAAAGACCACATTGGCTCTGGCACATGAAAAGACTGCAGTTGGGTACAAAGCAAACAAGGAGAGGCTAACTTTACTGTTGTGTGGTAATGGCGCCGGTACTCACAGGGTAAAGTTATTGGTGATCGGCAAGTATGGGAAGCCTCGCTGCCTGAAGGGAATTGTACACCTTCCAGTTGACTACAAAAACCAGAAAAGTTCATGGATGGATGCTGAAATATTTACCTGGTGGTTTTTTCATGTATTTGTCCCTAGTGTAAAAGAACATTTAAGAAAAACGGGACGTCCTGAAAACACTACAATTGTGCTTTTTCTTGACAATTGTAAAGCTCATCCTCCTGCAGACAAGTTAAGAAGTGGAAATATTTTTGTGATTTACCTGCCCCCTAATGTGACCAGTATCTTGCAGCCGATGGATCAGGGCGTTATCCAAAATGTTAAAATGTTGTACCGTAAAGATTTCATGAGACGCCTTGTGAATTATGAGGGCACCATTCCTGAATTCCAAAAAACAATCACCATCAAGGATGCCATATACATGTTGTCTTTTGCATGGGATAGTGTAAAGCCAATCACTCTGCAGCGAAGCTGGCGCAAATTATGGCCCCAAGTCATGGATGTTGGTGAGAAATCGGACGAACCCGAATTCGAAGGATTCCCGAGAGTTACTGAGGACGAGTCAGACAAAGTATATGATCAAATCCGTGAGCTGATGGCTTCCAAAGACTCTCACATCGACATGGCAGGAATGGATGAAAATATACTAGATGAGTGGCTTGCAGTTGATGAAGATATTTCTGTGACAATGAGTATGGATGATGACCAAATAATTGCAGCCGTAAAAAATGAAAATGAGCAGGTAACGTCTGGGAGCGAAAGTGAGGAGGAAGATGAAACCGTTAAAGTGTCATGGGAATCAGCACTTAACGGCTTACAAAATTACATCAACTTTGCACAACGTCACCAATTTATATCTCTCCAAGAAGTCATGCAACTTATAATGTTACAAAACAAGACTCTACATGAACGTCGCAAAGCACTCAAGCAGACCGATGTCAAAACAATGTTCGCCCGCGCAATGAAACAAAGACAAGCGCCAGTATCTGTGCCGGGGCCATCAACTACAGCCCATCCTGCTGTGCCTGGACCATCATCTGTCCAAGACTCAGTGCCTGATGAGCCACTATCACCACTGTCAGACAACCCAGACGACCCGGACCTGGAGTTTTCTGACCAGACTGCCTAGCCCTAAACAATTACAGTAAGTACAATAAACAAATAAAATAGAAGAAAACAAAGTGTTCCTTTAGTATATAATTTCGTGTTAAAAGTCTTTGCATATACGAGGCATGTAGTAACATAGTCCGGTAGTGTAAAAGACCTTTTTTCAAAAAAAGATTTTTTCGGCCACCATGACCGAAATCGAGTTAGGTATGGCATTATATTGCCCAAACCCTCCTTTATCCCGGGCGAGTCAAGGGAAGTTAATATGCAACCCGCAATAGGGTCGAAAATCCATCCATCTAACATTGTTGCCAGGTCCGTGCCGCGGCGAGTCTAGCTTGTCACCGGAGGGGGACTCACAGACTCTCTCTCTCTCTCTCTCTCTCTCTGCCCGTCAGGGTGGCAAGGTTGGTAGAGACGTGAGTTCCCAATGTGCAGCGTCCCTGTGCATTCGGTCAGCGGTTCGAGTCCGCCTAGTTCATGCTGACGTGGCGGCGCTTTGTATAGTCAATAACCTTGTAGTTGGTACTTGCAAAGTGTCTAGATAGGATGAAAATCTTATCTTATCTCTCTCTCTCTCTCTCTCTCTCTCTCTCTCTCTCTTTCCTCTCTCTCTCTCTCTCTCTCTCTCTCTCTCTCTATGGTAAGCGGCACTTGTGTACTCACGTGGTGGCCGCCTATGGCGCAGCGCGTTTCATGACACGTAGACAAAGACTCGGCCAATCAGAGCTCTCGTAGCACCCCGCCATCCCAGCTGCCATTGCCAGTGTACCTCCATCGCATCAAAAGAGTTTCTTTAGTTTATAATTTACGGTACTACATTACGGGAGTGTCATTTATACGTGCATAGTCAACAAGAACAGGAGTGCTATGTTGGGCTGGGGATGTCTATTTATGGTGAATTACAGTTCTACAATGATCTACTAATAAGGTAACAGAAACAATCATACAATATTATGTTTTTTTTAGTAAATGCATCTTTCCTAAGTATACGTACCCATTAACCGGACTTTTCCATTAACCGGCTACCCGGAAGTCCGGATATATCCGGATAAAAGGTATTTTCCTGTATGTGGGATGGGTCTCATTATTACTTTACCACCAGTACTGGTGAACATAGAGACGTTATGTATTTTGATGACCTTCCTTAGGTAACGCCCAAAATAATCAGCGCCTATTATTAATAATGTAATGATATGGCTAAATTCACTTTATTAATTATGGGTAGTTGTAATAATTCAACTATCTCCCTGCTTATGAAGGATCTTTGTGCACCACTGTCAAACATTGTCTTTACTATGACTGCATTACCATTGTGGCTCACCTTCAATTCTGCAGTAGGAACAGCTGCTGAACTACTCTTACTTGTGACTGCCGTTTTAACTACCGTAGGGTCTGAGTTATTATCACTGTTAGGACAAAGAGCGATGTTATGAACAGATTGTTTACATTTCCTACAAGTTCTTAAGTTTATGGGGCATGCATTTGAAGCATGTTTACCACGGAGACAGGTTAGGCAATTACCAAGGCTCATTAACCTTTCAACTCTTGTAACAATCTGAATAGATATTACATGTGGAGGGTGGATGTTCCCCCTCACATAAGACAATTTATTATTCGTACTTCACTAGAAATAGCCCTGGATATGGGGATTGTATCTATTATTTGAGTAGGTCTTAGTGGTTTACTGGTAGGCTGAGAAGTTTGAATCTTAATTACAGGCTGTTTGATTTGCATAAATTTAACAGGCACGGGATAAATACCCACTAACTAGGGATCTTTAAACTCTAAGGGTGGCTGATATAGCTGATTACCCTCAAGTGTAACAATCTTGATCTCCCTGTGGGCGGGTTCCTGCTCAATACCTTGCAAATTTTAGGTTAAAGAAGCTTTAGCTGTTGATGGAATATGAGCACACTCCAGTAATCCCTCATATTCAATTACTTTATCGAGATATCTTTGACATTCGTGTTCATGATTATTCACGCAATGGTGAATCATTTCTTTATCCCCAGCTTGTCTTAATTGAAATTTATATTGGAAGTAAACTGCCTCATATTTATTCCATTGCTCATTTAACAATGGTAGACCTGTCTTTAAATTAATATATTCAATAGGAATTGCCTTAATTGCATCCTCACACTTATTATATATTCGTGTGAGCATTGCTAATTTAGCCGATAATGAATGCTTAACTAACTTCGCCATGATTTAGTTGATAACTAAGTCAAATAAAATATTAAATGCAAGATCATGTCACTAAAAATAATTGTTAGTTGATAATTATTGATTATATCCTAAGTGGTGGTAGTGCCTGCTCGGCCTTACAAGACGCGTAGCAAGGCGTATATAATTTCAACCACCACAACTAACTACGTAACCTCTGATGTTATCTACTACCTGGTGTATGTAGTTGACTGGCTGTTGAATCGTTCTCGACGCCGCAAAACACCTCAACTCTGCTCTCATAACCAGCAATTGTGGTAGGCTCATAATTACGCCTCACAACGACCACTTCGAGTCGCATGAACATCAATATTCCTCACTCGGGGCACCAATGTGGAAATTTATGTCACATACATATTTAATTTGAGGTCTTACCTATACAAAACCCATCGTCTATCTCATCCTGACACAATACCCCAACTAGTCAACTAACTAGGATACTTATCGGTGGATAGTAGGGTTAGAATTGGCTGTAGGTTTTGATTAATACTGCAATGTCATGTGATCCGAAGTGGTCAACGTGATCGAGACCGCCCGTGAAGGACAGAGGCGGAGGGCGGAAGCGGTGTGCTTTGATATGGGCATCAGGCAGGTTTTCATAACCCAGTTATCTTGACGCGGCGGATATAATCACTTGTGTCGTATTTTAACACGTCCTATTGTTTTTTAACTATGTGCAAAGAGTCTATATACAATTCTCTCATATATACAAATCCACGTATATATTTAATAAGAGATGTTAAGTCGGTAGAGGCTGGAAGTGTACTGAATTTCCGTGGGCTCAGCGGGCAGCGGCCACCGGCCACCACAAATTACACGTGTCCCCTTTCAGGTAGGCGGCAGGTGGACCACCACAATTGGTGCAAATTTAAAGGACGGCGGCCCATGAGCAGCCGCCTCAAATTAAGGTGCAAATGCTTAACAACCACTGGGAATGTTCATTTATATTATCCCAGTAGTTATCATTTACTTAAATTACCTTAATAAATACCCATTACCATTATACAGGAAAATACCTTTTATCCGGATATATCCGGACTTCCGGGTAGCCGGTTAATGGAAAAGTCCGGTTAATGGGTAAGTATACTTACGAAAGATGCATTTACTAAAAATAAACATAATATTGTATGATTGTTTGTATTGTATGACACACACCCACACATACCACCCAACACACACACACACACACACATACCACCCAACACACACACCCACACATACCACCCAACACACACACACACATACCACCCAACACACACACCCACACATACCACCCAACACACACACACACACACATACCACCCAACACACACACCCACACATACCACCCAACACACACACACACACATACCACCCAACACACACACCCACCACCTAACACACACACACACATACCACCCAACACACACACCCACACATACCACCCAACACACACACACACACATACCACCCAACACACACACCCACACATACCACCCAACACACACACACACACACACACATACAGGGGTGGTATGTGTGGGTGGGTGTGTTGGGTGGTATGTGTGGGTGTGTGTGTGTGTTGGGTGGTATGTGGGATGACTCAAAATACCACTCCGGTCGTCGGGTAGCACTGACCTTGCCCACGGACTGATAAACACTGAATTATCATAGCGCATGGCGCATTATGGCGGGAATAAACAGGTGGCGATAGGTGGCGCTCACGTCTACGGCGGCAAAATTAAAAGTTAAATATTTCGTTACTTTTTTATTTTACACACATACACCCACATACACACACATACACGGGTGGTATGTGTGGGTGGGTGTGTTGGGTGGGATGTGTGGGTGTGTGTGTGTGTTGGGTGGTATGTGGGATGACTCAAAATACCACTCCGGTCGTCGGGTAGCACTGACCTTGCCCACGGACTGATAAACACTGAATTATCATAGCGCATGGCGCATTATGGCGGGAATAAACAGGTGGCGATAGGTGGCGCTCACGTCTACGGCGGCAAAATTAAAAGTTAAATATTTCGTTAATTTTTTATTTTTTAATACTATTTACTTACCTGCCACAAATTCCGGTTGTTGGGTATCCGGATAAAAGGTATTTTCCTGTAATTATGTATATACATCCCTACGCACCCCCTATGATGAGCGGACAATACCTCCCTCACAAGGGGGGGGGGGGAACAAGACCACCACTCTACCAATTATTGAGAGGGTTGTTGGTGGATAATTTCCACATTTATATTAATATATAGACTTGGAACTGTCGCTTAATAGGAACTCTCGCCGACGTAAAAAAATGGAACATTCTCCGACGGTGGCGTGTATTCTGTTCGGGGACAATTCCAGGTACCATTAAAGGCTGGCAAACGTGACCTAACTACCATTCAGATGCAATGAGGGTCAAGCATCCTGAGTGACCCAACTATAGTGCATGGTCACTGAGGGGCAGGCATTAGAACAAAAGTATCATTCTAAAAAACGATAGTGAAACAACATTAATCTAGTCGTGGGATGCCAACCTCGCCTCGTCCCACAACAATTCCGCTCAGGACTCCGCTAGTGGTCTAAAAAAACCGGTGCTGCCCAATAACGAACTAATATAACAAAAGCACCGAAGGCAGTCCCTACGGCCGTAGTGGCCTCCATAACGAGGCTTGTATCTCCTAAACATTTGTAAACATAGACCGTTGCCAGCTACCGATAGGCTTATATTTCAATTCTTACCTCGGTGGTAACGTCTATTAGGCATGATAAATGACGTTTTATTTATATATATGAGATACGCCGGGGCTACACCTCATTAGGTGGTGTAAATCTACGCCATAATATTGGCCCTGTGACGTCACGGAAATGGAGTAAGTACGCTTGCTAGATCCAGACAGGGAGGGCGGGCGCAGACTTGCGCCCAGGCGTAAAGTCTGGCCTTGTGACGTCATCAATTTGGCGCAGATATAGCTCCTGATCCAAGAAAGTTTTCGAAAGAGAAGTATCTCAGACTTGCGCTGACATACGCCGGCGTATGTGTTTGCTGGATCTTGCCCCAGGCTGTAAAAGAATGGGTATGTTTCAGCAAAAAAAAAAAAAAAAAAAAAAGTAATATTCTTTTAGGCAGTTGACAGTGGGAAGTAAAGCTTAAATATAAGCATAAATATGATAACAGAAGATAACAGGAGAAATGGGGAGAGAAATCCAGGATTTACATATTATATATATTTTCATGTGGGAGGGGCTGCAGGCAGCATGAGCAGGGACGTGCGACTCTTTCTGGGCGGCACTACACTTCTACACACTACACTTGAGAGGGAAGCCTCGGGTCGTAAGGGCGTTTGGGGGCACTGGAGGGACCTGGTTGGGGTTCAGTTGGGTCTGATTGGGGTGGAGGACTGGTGGAAATAATATTCAAACTTTTCCTTGAGGTTGATGATGTATGGGGGCGAAAGGAAGATGCCAACACCGGCATCCTCTTCTACGACCTCGATCTGCTCCTCACTTTCCATTCCAATTCCATCATCACCCACGTTGTCATTAGTTTCACTGCAGTGTACTGTAATTCGAACTGTCGTTCCTCATCTGTACAGGTGTCAGATGATGTTTGATGAGACGCCATGTTTGATGCTCCCAACAATATTGTTTTGCCCTTTATAGCGCTATTTCACTTATAAAAATAAAATAAACGAAAGCCGTACGTACGGATATACTGCGTCATGCACCCCTTATACAACAATCCTTGACCCTTATCCGGCAATTGTGGTAATAAATAAACCGTATTAATGGTAGCGTCTCAGAAACACCTCTAACACACTCGGCCAGACATAAACTGAGATACCATAGGCGGTGGAGACAATCAGTCCCCCGAGACAAAAGAGGGGGGGGGGGGAGAAACACGCGCAAACCACATCTGGCCGCACGATTGTGTTCTAGGGTTAAGTATCAGAATTGAATAACATGCATGTAAGTGTGTCATCTAAAGGCAAAATATGCTTCCTTTGCAGCACGAGGAGAAGAGATCCAAAGTGCCTTAAAGCAGCGCATACTCATAATTGATGGAGCCATGGGCACTATGATCCAGCGGCACTCCTTAGAGGAAGAAGACTACCGAGGCCAGGAATTTCAAGATCACAATACCAGTGTGAAAGGCAACAATGACTTACTGTCTTTAACAAAACCTCAAATCATTTTGAACATCCACAAGGTAAGCCCAAAACAAAAGAATTGAAGCAGTAGAATGGTAGTTTTTTCTTTACTTTTTCTTTATATGACTAGAAAAAAACCAAATTCTGCTTCCTGAAAACTATAAAGTATAATTTTTATTACTGTAAAGTTTTTATTGGTTAGGATTTCAGACTACTACAAGCACTCCCCTACTTACATTTAAGTTGCATTCATACTATCAGTTTAGCATACAAACCTGTCCTTAAATTCAAATTGTGGTCTTTATCCAATAACCCCAACATGTCTCATAAGCATCAGAGTAAAGCTAGTGGTGATGGTAAAAGCATGAGGCACTGAGTTTTTCCATGGAAGGCTAGTAAAATATACATACTATTAAGAATTATTGGGGCATAGCTGCACTTTACAAGCATTCCTTTTACAAAGCTCTGTATTAATGCGTCTCTAGCGTCTCAGAAACACCTCTAACACACTCGGCCTGACATAAACTGAGATACCATAGGCGGTGGAGACAATCAGTCCCCTGAGACAAAAGAGGGGGGGGGGGGGAGAAACACGCGCAAACGACATCTGGCCGCACAATATCCAGTATCGGCAAAAGTAATGTTGGACTTTCATATATTTCAAGTTAAGTACAAAACAGGAACCATTTATGCACTTAAGTAGGGAAACTCCTGTACATGCTTCTGGCACTCATAACCATAAATAGGACTTAGACTGTGCAAGAGAGGATCAAGCTGCCACCATTGACGTTCAGGGTAGATGATGATACTCGTAGATACTCGTTATGGAAGCCTCTTCCTTTACTCAAAAACAAACTATACAATGACAAAAAGGCAAGTGTATGGGAGAGTACCTGTAGGTGAAGTTCAACCCCCCTCTGAATCGAGTGAAAACAAGAAACTAATTCTGTGGCGGAGATGGCAGTCACCATAATAACACTGCAAATTTGTTTTGTGGCAGGCTTACCTGGAAGCTGGTGCAGACATTGTGGAGACAAACACATTCAGTGGGACAAAGGTGGCCCAGGCTGACTACAATCTAGAGCACATCTGCTACAGGTATGATTTTCATTGTCTTGAGGCATACTACAAAGGTTTTCTTTTCTTACCTTTTTAATTAAAGTTTTTCATGAAAGTTTCCCTTGCGTGTGCCCAATTGCAGTGGAGCCCCTGCATTTGCCCCAACACAACATTCGTGAACTTCAGCTATCTGTGAATTGCAAAGATTATTCATATATATTTTTAATTGATAAAATACAAAGAGTACATATTGTCATAGATTTGTGTGTGTGATTTATTTCACGGGTATATATAGTATTAGTTGTTATAGACGTATTTCATCCTATTAGGCTCATACACTTTCTATATACTCATATTCTTTCTGAATCAAACTCCTCTCGTGACTTCTGGCATCTAGCCAGAAACATCTCTAACAATTTTACTTCTTCATCTTTCACTCCTATGCTTCAACCAGATGGCTCCACAGCTGTCATCTATTTCTAAAGCTGAACTCTTTGCTCAAACCTTTGCTAAAAATTCCACTCTGGTTGATGAAGGGTTTGTTCCTTCTTCTCCTCCACCCTCTGACTATGTTATGCCTGTTATTAAGATCCATCATAATGATGTTTTCTCTGCTCTTTCTGGCCTAGATCCTCGGAAGGCTTACGGTCCTGACGGAGTCCTTCCTATTGTTCTCAAAAACTGTGGTTCTTTGCTTGCACCTTGCCTGGTCAAACTTTTCCATCTTTGTCTATCTACTTCCACCTTTCCTTCTTGCTGGAAGTTTGCTCACATTCAACCTGTTCCTAAGAAGGGTGACCGTTTTAATCCTACAAACTACCGTCCTATAACTTTGACTTCCTGCCTTTATAAAGCTTTTTAATATATACTTAATAAGATTCTTAAGCATCTATCTGCTCACAATCTTCTATCTGATTGTCAGTACGGTTTCCGTAAAGGGCGATCTACTGGCGATCTAGCTTTTCTAACTGAATCATGGTCATCCTCCTTTAGGGGTTTCAGTGAAACTTTTGCTGTTGTCCTTGACATATCAAAAGCTTTTGATAGAGTCTGGCACAAATCTTTAATTTCCAAACTACCCTCATTCGGTTTCTATCCTTCTCTCTGCACCTTCAACTTAAGTTTCCTTTCAAACCGTTCTATTGCAGCTACTGTAGACGGTCATTGTTCTTCTCCTATGTCTATCAATAGTGGTGTTCCTAAGGGCTCTGTCCTATCACCCACTCTCTTTCTATTAAAACACTGTAAAAATGCTTATTTAATCCAGTGAGTTTTTTTTTTTTTTTTTTTTTTTGTTTGTTTTGTGTGTGTGTATTTACCTAGTTGTAACATACAGGAAAAGAGCTATGCTCGTACAGTCCCGTCTCCAAATCTACTATTATCCAGCTTGCCTTTGAAGTCCTGAATACTTCTTGCATTAATCACTTTTGCATCAAGGTTGTTCCAGGCTTCTATGCTTCTATACGGGAAGCTGTATTTTTTTTTGTCCCTGTTGCATGTTGTCCTTTTCAATTTCTTCTCATGACCTCTTGTACTTCTATCGTCCCACACAAACAGATCATTTCTATCAATTTTTTCCAGACACCTTGATGCTCTCTCTCTCTATACACTGCTATAAAATCTCCCCTTTCTCTTCTTTTCTCAAGTGTTGGGAGTTTTAGTCTTGAAAGTCTTTCTTCATATGGTAAATCTCTCAGGCTTGGAGCCATTATTGTGGCTGCTCCTTGTATTCTCTCAATCTTCCTTATATCCTTCTTTTTATGTGGTGACTAAATCACTACCGCATATTCCAACCTTGGTCGAATCAAAGATGTTATCAATTTCTTGATCATCTCTTCATCCAGATATTTGAATGCCATTCTTATATTCCTCAGCAACTGGTATGTATCTCCTGTGATCTTGTTTATATGCTTCTCTGGTGACAAATTGTCCTTAATCCATACTCCCAGATCTTTTTCGACCTTTGTTTTGATTATCCATTAATTTCCCATCGAATACTTTCCTCT
>JACEEZ010013560.1:1098399-1178399 GCA_016584305.1 Chionoecetes opilio | reverse complement strand
TTGCAAAGCCCTCGCCAAGCGTTCACCTGATTAAATTTTAACAAACTCTTGTCTTACCAAGTGAAGAGCATTTAAATTGTTTCTCACAATGTCTGATGCCGAAGCAGATTCCAATGCTGGAGGATCATTCATAAACACATTAGGCAATCCAGGGTTGTGACCAAAAACTAGCTGATTAGGGGAAAAGCCCATAAAGTTGGTTAGGGCATTTCTCCCTGACACTGCCCAGGCCAAAGCCACACCAAAGTCACACTTGCTGTCTGCCATAATTTTCCTTACGATATCACCCATCACTACATTTAACCGTTCGCACACACCGTTGCTCCAGGGGCTCTCCGCTGAGGTTGTCATGATCTTAATGTTGAATGCCTCTCCAAGTGTCTTCATATCTTCATTGTTGAACTCACAGCCATTGTCCGTTAGGATCTTTCCAGGCGCACCGAATGTAACAATCCAGCTCTGAAACACAGCCTTGATAATGGTGGCCGCACGTTTATCTCCAATCACTGTTGCCGTACAGTATCTAGTTGCCAAATCAACAACAACCTTAATACTTAAAAAATACTTATTTCCCCAGGCCTTTAGGTCCATAGCAATGACCTCATTCAATTTAGACTCCATAGGACAGTGACGTCATGGCGCTTCATATTCAAAGGAGTTCACCCTCGCTCCACACATCAACATGGGCTTTGACGAAGAAGTTGGAGGATGTGTTGGTTGGTTGTGATCGGAGAATGTTGAGGTACTGTATATGACCGGGATCACATGGAGAGATGAAGTGTCCAGTGAAGAGGTGGCAAGAAAATGTGGATTGAAGGAACGAGTACAGTGCTGAGTAAGGAGATTGAGGTGGTTTGGCCATGTGAACAGGAGAGAAGGTGGTGAGGCATTGGGAAGAATTGTTAGAGTGGAAGTTCCAAGGCGCTGTCCACCGGGCAGGCCGAGGAAGACATGGAGGCATTGTGTTGAAGAGGATCTGGCAGCATTGGGCATTGAAGAAATAGAGGCAATGGATAGAGATAGTTGCAAGCATATCATCTGCCGTCTAACCTCAAAAATATTATGGGAAAAAACTATGTTAAACAGAAAGAAGAAGGACATATGAGAATATTGGCAAAAATGGATGCCAGGAGACGGGAATAATGCATGCAATTCTTAGACCATTAAAGTAAGTGTAGTGCAGTATGCATTTGATTCTGATGTGTAGGTGCATAATCTCATCCTACTTTAGCATTGGTTCAGGATACCAAAAGGGATAAATAAAAATTATAATGGAGCCTTTTTTTAAATCAATTCTAAGTGTCCTAGTTTCTATTTTCAGCCTGGGATATTTTGGTAGAAGCTTACACGGAGCAGGCCCGGGGACTCCTTGATGGCGGGGTAGACATCCTCCTGGTGGAAACCATCTTTGACACATTAAATGCCAAAGCTGCAGTCTTTGCCATTCAAACCCTATTTGAAACAGAGTACAATCCAATCCCACTATTTGTGAGTTTTGATGAATATAGCTTTTCATTACTTTTTAGTAATTAAGGAAAGATCATTGTTTTAATAATGAAGAGAGTAAGATAATTAATTAAAATAATAACGTTTTGATTATGAAAATTATATTTTCCAGTTTTGTTTTTGCACAAATTTGCACTGATGAATATTATCTTCCAGGTTTCTGGTACCATTGTAGACAAGTCTGGCCGTACTCTATCTGGACAGGTGGTAGAAGCATTTGTGATCAGTCTGTCCCATGCCCAACCATTGTGGTATGTATTGATGTTGCCATATTTTCATTGTTGTGCATTGTTGTGATAAGCAGGCTGTATTTTGCCATGTAAGTTTTGAACGACAGAATTAATGCTTAGATTTTTTCAGTGATGCATTTTGAATAAATTTCCTCAGCATTGGGCTCAACTGTGCCCTGGGTGCAACAGAAATGAGACCTTTCATTGAAAACATTAGTCAAACCACAACTGCAGCCATTATCTGCTACCCCAATGCTGGTTTGCCCAATACCTTTGGGGAATATGAGGAAACACCAGAGAGTACTGCAATTCACATACGCCAGTTAGCCAAGGATGGACTCGTGAATGTAGTTGGGGGCTGCTGTGGAACAACACCTGATCATATCAGGTAATATTGGACCCCCAAGCATCATATGAAAGCTAAATCATATTTTTGTTCAAGAATTATTGTAAGTTTTGTGTAACGATCTTAAGAGATAAAAGGAGTGTGGTCTGTATTAATTTTTTATGGTTGTCAGGGCTATTGCTGAAGCCGTATCAACTATAAAGCCCCGCTCTCCTCCCTCTGCCGTTCATCCAGACGCCTTGCTGTTGAGTGGCCTTGAGCCAATGAGGATTACTGCTGTGACAAACTTTGTCAATATTGGTAAAACTTATGTTTTGATTAGATCTCATAAGTGAATTGACAATTTCTAAAGTTTTCAAACAAAAAGTATTGCATGTTTTTTGATGACTGTAAGTAATGTGAAGGATTTAGCCTATTCTTCTAAACATAATTACCTCCACTAAGGAGGTTATGTGATCAGTTCGGTTTGTTAGTAAGCAGGATTGCGCCAAAAGTTACTGACAGATTTGCATGAGAATTTTACCAAAGGATAAGTTTAGGCCAATAAAGAAGTGATTAACTTTTGGAGTCAATGTAGATTCAGATCGTGATCTAAGATTTTTTTCAAGGATATCCTGTGAGCCGCCAGCCGCCCTCAAGGTGGAGCCCAACACTATTTGGGGCGTCTATGCACTCTATCTCTTGACTCCATGCTTCCCCGTCACCCTTCTCTTCCCCCCTCAATCCTGGAGGCTCCAAGTTAATTCCTTGCACAAATCACTGGTTTCCAGCATCTACACTTAATCTCTGCTTCCAACCTCCCTCATCCCTTCTCTTCCCACCATCATACAAATTCCAACAGCTTGTCAACAAATTTCCTCAAAACGCCTTTGGAATGAAATACTTCTGTCAACAGTGCTAGAAAGAGAAAAGACACATGATGAACCTAGACAAGCATACCAATCATACCAATCATCCAAGTCAAAAAATGCAGATGTGAGAAGAAAGCAGAAAGCCAAATGCATGTATAGAACAACTTTTAGATTAACTTTTGAAGGTGTAAGGGTATCTATCAATGGTGCAAGTAATAATATGTTATTTTTCTTCAGGAAATGCGTTTTAATACTCTCATTCAGCCTTGGTAGAGGTATGAGCACTCGGACAATGCAAATGGATAAAATTTTCTGGTGGAATTTTCCAGGTGAAAGATGTAATGTTTCTGGTTCCAAGAAGTTTTCTCGACTGATTGTGAATGGCCAGTATGAAGAGGCTCTTGCTATTGCAAAGACACAAGTGAGTTTGTGAAAATCAGAATAACGTGATAAAGCTGCAAATTTCCTTAATTTAATCTATATAGCATTTACACAGTTACTATTATGATAGTCCAATGGAGTGGCGGCTCGTGGCATAGGGCTGCAGAGCTGCAGCACCCCCAGACGTAATCGCTGCCAGGTGTATGATTCCTTTAGAGACACAGCAGAATTGATACACTACTAACAAATGTATCAAAATAAAAAGTCATATGTTAATTAATTATTTTTAATACGTTACTAAGTGAATTTTCATTAAAACCAGACCAAAATTTAAGTTACTTTCATATTTGCTGTACGATTCATCTCTGTGCCGCCGCCGCGCCACTTGTGAACACAATGGGCTGCAGTTGAGGCCAGCTCGATCAGCTGCTCAGTCCTCCCGTGTTTACATTGGATGTGGACCAAGGAGGTTATATAGGAGGAGGCAGCATGTTGCCTCTTAACGTGAAGCCCTATATACCCTATAACTACACCTAGGCACTGGCAGTCATGTTTTTTATCTAGTTTTATGTATCAATTAGATAGAAAGCCTGAAAGTGCAATGAGTCAACGCGTGAAATCGCAATGTTTTGAGTCAATCTCTCTGCATTGGGGTGGGGCGAGCGGCTTCACCTGATAACACAGAGAATGCGCGGCATGCCGCCTCCTCCATGGTCCGTCCGAAATCTGTGAACATCAACTACAACTCATATCTGAGGTAGGTCAAATTTGTGTATCCGACTGTTGTGTAAAGCTTGCAGTCCCTCCATTCTATTTTATCACGAGCTGCCACTGGTCCAATAGAATTAAATGCCTTAAAATCACAGTACACACAATCCTCGTTTTCCCGGACCTCAGTTTCCCGGACATCGGATTTGCCGGTCAAAATCCGAGGTCCGGGGATATGTGAGAGTCCCGGACAAATGCCTGGTCCAGTCCGTAAATCGACAAAGTTGTCCGGCAGTCCGAGCGTCTCCTGTCACCCCTGGTCAGTGTCCGCTACTCCTGCCAGGTGGCAGCATACTCAGCGGTCGTATTGTTTACATTTGGGCACAAGACACTCACGGTTCACCTGCACCGCCTCCGTCAATCCCCTGACCCCCACAGCCCTTGGTGCAAGAACGTCTCTGAGACTATTGAACACTTTCTGCTGCAGTGTCCGCGCTTCCGCTTCTACCGTGTAGTGCTACACTCAACTCCTCACCCTGAACGTTGCCACCTTTGACCTGCCCACCCTGCTGGTGGGAGCTGGCCTCCCGCCATGTGGCAGCATGCACAGCGGTCGTATTGTTTACATTTGGGCTCACGACACTCACGGTTCACCTGCACCACCTGACCGCCTCCGTCAGTCCCCTGACCCCGACTGCCCCTGGTGCAGGAACGTCTCTGAGACTATTGAACACTTTCTGCTGCAGTGTCCGCGCTTCCACTCCCACCGTGTAGTGCCACTTTCTCAACTCCTCACCCTGAACGTCGCCACCTGTGACCTGCTCAGTGCTCACCCTGCTGGCGGGGGTTGGCGTCCACCCCTCCCGGCAACATGCTGTCATCCGCCTCACCTGTGCCTTCCTGAGCAAGACAGGTCAACTACAGCACCTGTGATAGCATCCTATGACATCACCAGGGCTCATAGTGTTCCCCACGGGATCCTCGCAGCCCTAAAAACAACAACAAAGTGACGTAAAAGTCCGCGGCGGGGTAGTTGATATTGGCGGTTGCCGGACAGTAAATACACACAAACCTCGTTTTCCCGGACTAATAGGGGGGAGCACTGGTCCGGGAACCGCAAAAGTCCGGGAATCGCAAAAGTCCGATGCCATTACCCACCCCCGGAAGTTTATCCTACTCGTATTTACTCGTATAGTATTTACTGTCCGGCAACCGCCAATATCAACTACCCCACCGCGGACTTTTACGTCCGCTGAGCATGCTGCCACCTGGCATGAATCAGGGGACTGACGGAGACTGTGCAGGTGAACCGTGAGTGTCGTTGCCCAAATGTAAACAATACGACAGCTGAGCATGCTGCCACCTGGCGGGAGGCGCGGACACTGACCAGGGGTGATAGGAGACGCTCGGACCGCTGGACAACGTTGTCAATTTATGAACAGGACCAGGCATTTCAACGTAAAAAAAAAAAAAAAAAAAAAAAAATTGTTCGGGACTCTGACATATCCCCGGACCTCGGATTTTGTCCGGCAAATCCGATATCCGGGAAATGAAGGTCCGGGAAATTGAGGTTTGTGTGTACTAGAGTAGGATAAACCCGTCCGTGGGTGGGTAATGGCCTCGGACTGTTGTGATTCCCGGAAGTTTGTGGTTCCCGGACCAGTGCTCCCCCCTATTAGTCCGGGAAAACGAGGGTTGTGTGTATGTCATTATATTTAGCCAACATTTGCTTATATATGTTCACATTAACCCTTAACTGGTAGATAATATTGAAATTGGTAGTCTCTGGTTGATTATTGTATTTATTTTTATTTGTCTTCCTCACTTTAGCATTGGGAAGTTAAAGCAGGGTTGTTGATTTTTATGAATTTAAAAAAAAAAAAAAAAAAATCCGATTTTGATTTAAATCAGATTTATTTGATTTAAATCTATTTTTTTATTTATATTAATTTGATGCTTTTCATGAAATCCAACTACTACAGGATATTGTTTAGCATATTTATAACTAAAAAGAGATAGAATAAGTGAATTAAAAATGCATATACAGGAGAACCTCATTTAACCGGCATTTAAAACATTTTTTTTTTTTTTCTTCCACTGTTAAACTCTGGAACTCTCTTCCTGTTTCTATTTTTCCACTTTCCTATGACTTACATCTTTTCAAAAGAAGAGTAACAAGACACCTCCCAAACTAAATTGGCTCACCCCTCTTTTTTATTTTATTCTCTTACTGTCTTCTTTATAGGGACTGGCAACTAAGCGGGCTTTGTGTTACCCATTTTTGTTGTGCCCTTGGCCGGTTCCTTGTGATGGGAAAAAAAAAAAAAAAAAAAAAAAAGGGATTTTGGGCGATTCCATAAGAGTAACTCTCAAAACAACGGCAAAATGAGTTATCCGGCATGCGCTCCCCCCCGCGGGTGCCGGATAAACGAGGTTCTCCTTAACATGAAATACATATTAATTTACATATTTTCTATTTCTGTGATGGATGTTTTCACATTAAAAGGCCTGTGTTTATAAGCGCGTTTTCGCGACGTTTGCCAGGCCGGTCTAGGCTGGCCCAGGCTGCACTGATGCTCGGGAAAACACACCAGGCTGGTCCTGTCCCGTTCGTGGTTCCTATTGGCTGGGGGATCGAATGGGCGGTCCTACCGTCCTGCAAGCTTTACCCCCCCCCCCCCCAAGACACACCAAATTATTATTAATTTGACTTCCGGTAATAACCTCCTAGCTGGCATATGAAAGGTGAATCACCGTGGTCATCATTCTGTCTGTGATGAGAATCAGCTACACAAAATATTGCCTGAATTTGCTATATCATACTGTTCACTGTGTTCAGCCTAATTTTTCATAGTCATGCCTGCTACTTGACTTCCCAATGGGAAGTCAATCGGATTCAATGGGATTTTTGTTGTAGTAATAATTACTTCGGCGGTTAAACAAGAGAATTATATTTTTTGTTTGAAAATTTCATAATGCATATTAAACTTTGGTTAATATCACTTTGGCTTTTTATAAACAAAAGTAACATGCACTCTCAACTTTTGGTTATAGTAGTGTGTTTTTTTGTACACTACAACAACAACAAAAAATATATATAATTGAGAAAAAAATATTTCTGCTGTGAAAACAGCCACATGGCAATCTGCTATCTAAAAGTGCCACAGTGGATTCCCCGCACCACTCATTTAGTCCTATGATATCATTATACTACAATGATAAAATTGGTGTTCATAAAGCCCATTTGCTTAATTTTCCTTCTTTCCCCTCTCATTTTCAAATAATGATAAGGTTATGATTTAAATCAGTGATTTAAAAAAAAACGTAAATTGATTTAAATCATGATTTAAATCAGTGATTAAAATCAACTTGATTTAAATCAAATAACCCTGAGTTAGAGCATCTAGGTGTATTATACAAAGACGAATAAATCCAAGTAATTCTACTATTTTCCAATTTTTACTAACTGTAGTAGATTTATTCTAACAAGTAGAAAAGGCTGTTTCTGTAAATTTGCCCTGCTGCATGAGTTAGAATTTTATGAAATAAGACATAAGTACAGTGGTGCACCGAATTTCGTGCTTAATCGGGCCGTTTAAATCTGCGCGAAACTCAAATCCGTGAAACTGGAAAACTGGATTCAAACTGGAAAAGCATAGGTTTAAAAAAGGAAATAAGGAAAAACTGGTTCACAAATAGGGTGGTAAATGATTATAATGGACTCAGGTAGTTAGTGTGCAGTCAATAGGGAGTTTTAAAAGGAGGCTAGACAATTTCATGAATGGGGATGAAAGATGGAAGTACACTAGGGTCCCGCATAAGACGTGTTCGCATAGAGCGTTTTCCCTATAAAACGAACGACCTAAAATATTTTTGGCCTAGTTTTAATCTAGGTTTTAGATTACTAAAATATTAAAATAATTTTTTTTTTTTTTTTTTTTTTTTTTAAATAAATAAAATTCCAAAATTTTCGTTAGGTAGGAACGAATGTGGTCATATAGAACGATTCCGCCATCAAAGTAGGGCAAATCCGAGGAGTTCTCATATAGAGCGCCGAAATATACAGAATCGTATCGTATATACAGAATCAAATATCGTACAGAACGAAGGTTGTATCCCTGGCAACGGGAACACAGCATGCACGACATGTAACACTGGACAGGATGAAACTTTAGAACACTTCCTATTACACTGCGAGGAATATAAAGACATCAGGAAAAACTTAAACTTTCTACAAGACAACACACTGACAAATGATGTAAAATTTGCAACATTTTTACTCCTAGCAGATGAACAGGATGCAGATGTGAAGAAACAAACTTTGTTACTGATGTGGAAAACAAGGAAACAGCAAGAACATTGATTAGCAAGAAAACCAAGACATTTCAAAATAACATTTACAAGTACACACAAACCTCGATTTCCCGGACCTCGATTTCCCGGATATCGGATTTGCCGGACAAAATCCGAGGTCCGGGGATATGTCAGTCTCGAACAATTTTTATTTTTTTTATTTTTTTATTATTATTTTTTTTTACGTTGAAATGCCTGGTCCTGTTCGTAAATTGACCAAGTTGTCCGGTGGTCCGAGCGTCTCCTGTCACCACTGGTCAGTGTCCGCGCCTCCCGCCAGGTGGCAGCATGCTCAGCGGTCATATTGTTTACATTTGGGCACACAACATTCACGGTTCACCTGCACAGCCTCCGTCAGTCACCTGACTCCCACTGCTCCATGTGCAAGAACATTTCTGAGACTATTGAACACTTTCTGCTGCCTCCCGCCAGGTGGGAGCATGCTCAGCGGTCGTATTGTTTACATTTGGGCACACGACACTCACGGTTCACCTGCACAGCCTCCGTTAGTCCCCTGACCCCCACTGCCCCTGGTGCAGGAACGTCTCTCGAGATTATTGAACAGTTTCTGCTGCCTCCCGCCAGGTGGCTGCATGCTCAGCGGACGTAAAAGTCCGCGGCGGGGTAGTTGATATTGTCGGTTGCCGGTTGCCGGACAGTAAATACGAGAGTAGGATAAACGTCCGGGGATGGGTAATAGCATCGGACTTTTTTTTTTTTTTTTTTTTTTTTTTTTTTTTTTTACTTGCGATTCCCGGACTTTTGCGGTTCCCGGACCAGTGCTCCCCCCTATTAGTCCGGGAAATCGAGGTTTGTGTGTATAAGCACAAAATGGGGTGATCAAGCAACAAACACCACAACACTTCAAGAATCAGAATAAAATCACCGATACCAAGGTGTTACCCCCAAACTTCATCGAACTTCATCGATGGGGTGAGGTGGGGCACTGCGGCGGCGTGTCGCCACGGAGATGGGGTGAGGGTAGCATGAGGTGGGGAACGGCGGTAGCGACCAAGCAGTTCACGTCCATTATTACCAAAAAAACCATTAATGTGAAGGGTATATGTTGTGATCCATTCACAATATCGTCAGTTATCGTAATTTATTGATGGCTTTCATTCGAGGGTACATTTTCGTTGTTGTGGGTTTGTTTACAAGTTATCAGCTTTGATTGGGCGAGCCCCGACCAATGTAACGGCGGTAGCGACCAAGCAATTCTCGTCCATTATTACCAAAAAAAACATTCATGTGAAGAATATATGTTGTGATCCATTCACGATATTGTCAGTTATCGTAATTTATTGATGGCTTTCATTCGACGGTATACTTTCGTTGTTGTGGGTTTGTTTACAAGTTATCAGCTGTAAGCGTGCGAGCTCCGACCGATGTGACGATGAGTGACCTCCAAGATGCCTCGGAACCCTCGCCTCCTGTAGATAATCCCTATTAGATTTAAGGTAAGCAACAATATGCCTATTTCATCATTTCAATGCATAACTTATCATTCATATATGTTTTGATATGCATGGGTGTGAATGAGTATAAATGTACGGGTATGCACGGGAGGACCGATCGACCAATATCAATATTTCCCATAGGTTATGTGTTTTACATTATGCGAATTCACATAAAACGACCTCGTTTATCGACCAATTTCTCATTTTATAACCCTAGTGTAAATAGTATTAAGGGGAGCGTCACTCCATTTCTTAATCATCAGTGTATTGTCATGATTTTTTTATGTCAAAAGTATGCTAATGCCGAAATAATCCTAGCTCATTTTCAGAACCATAACTCGATACATACAGTAAAAGCCTTATAACTCGGCACTGTATAACTCAGAATTTGATATAACTCGGCATGGCAAAGACAAGGTTTTTTACACACACCCATGCCTATAGCGCATGTAGGCAATGAGCTACAGGCTGTGATGGTTGGCCCTCGCCTGTGGTGGCGCAGGCAGGATTGTTATTGTGACGCCCAGGGCCGGATCAAGAGCTGTGGGGGCCCTGGGGCTCTGCTTTTGTGGGGGCCCTATATTCGCACGAAAATTAAGCACTTTTGTGGGTATTTTGAGGCTTATGTTTGGCAAAGAACTATTAATGCATAGACTGGTATTCAGAGATAAAGGATGAAACAGAGACAGGCAAATATGTTTTGGTTTTGTAACTTGCCAATGTTTTTAATATTACTGCTTAAAGCTAATATACATATGGTGGGGGCCCTGGGGCTAGAGCCCCGGTAGCCCCCCCCTTAATCCGGCCCTGGACTGACGCCTGTGATTAGAGGCTCATGCCGCCCCCTGTGTCCTCCCATGCACTCACAGTCGAAGGTGGAGTTAATGGACAGGGCATGTGGGTGTTCTTAGGCCACTCGACGGTGCAGAAAGATTTTAAGTGGATTTATGGGTCTCACTCGGGATCGAACTCGGGTCTTCGAGAACGCCACCCGGTGACGCTAACCACTCTGCTACCACCTCACCTAAACTGCATCTCATGGTTTTCACTCAGCATATCATGCCCTCACACCCTCTTGTGTGAACATGTAAACAGAAAGTCGGCAAAAAATAATGTATCTCGGCATATTGATGTTATAACTGATGATCATTTCCTTTTGGTCATCGGTGCGGCCCTCCATCATTCCAAACGTGTGTTGAAACATCTTTTTTCTCAAGGGTGTGTTTTAGGATAGGTTAAGAAGTGTCACCAGGTGTCTCATTAATAAATTCTTTGAAATTTTTTGTGCTGTACGTATATGTGGTTTTCAGAGTTTTTTATTGGTGCGGCCCTCGGGCCATCTTGGACTTGTCGATGCGGCCCGCGGTACTCTGCGTGTTGGGGACCCCTGATTTAAATCATGATTTAAATCATTTTTTTTTTTTTTTAAATCACTGATTTAAATCATAAACTTATCTTTATTAAAAAACGAGAGGGGAAATAAGGAAAATTAACCCGTGGGCTGCGGCATGCCTTCTCATGAGCGACTGTGGCATGCCTTCTCCTGAGCGACTGTGGCATGCCTTCCGGAAGCGCGATTTTCAAGTGCATACAAAAACTGCGCCAACATTTGTAGAAGTCTACAAACTGTGTCACATGTAGGCCTTGATGTCAGCCCTTGATACCACTCACCACCATCTGCCTAACTACGCTGTACACAGGGATGCCACTCCTTGGGTTTTTCCCAAGATCTTGGGATTTAGGCCATGGCCTTGGGATATTTTTTGTCTATCTTGGGATTTTTGAAGGTATTATTCAAGTATTTCTCCAGTAGTTAATCTCAAGGGAAGCATATGTACCGTATTTAGTTACCGTACTTTGTTATTTATTCTCTACGTACGCCATAATTGGTGGTGTATGTTCCTCACAATAGCCTTCTGATACAAGGTTATACAGATAAAGAGCCATCAGAGTGTTTTATAAGCGAAATATAGAGCACTTTGTATTATCAATTACCTCATACTCCCTCCACCACTTACTCTACCACCCCACCCAGGGATGCCACTCTAAATCTTCAGAAATCCCAAGACTGCCCCCCAAAAAATCCCCAGATAGACAAAAATATCCCAACGTCTTTGAAAAAGCATCGAAATTTAATCCTAAATACGGTACACAAGCTTACCTTGAGATAAACTACTGGAGAAATACTTGAATAATCCCCTAAAATTTTTTGGAAAAATTAAGAGGAGTGGCATCCCTGACCCCACCTCAGTAGTCTCTCGCAAGCGGTTTGGTGCCATTCGCGCCAGATATTTCAACTCCCGACCACAACCACACCACAAGCTCATACGTTTGGGTTAAAAATAAATATATTGCCGGATACGGATTTTTAGTACCTTAATGTTGATGTGATTTTCATCCAATTCTGTAATGGTCACTGTTTCACTCACTTTGCCGCACTGGGGGCACTAAAAAATTCATTTTGCCACACTGGGGGCCCGGTTAAGAGAAATGGGCTTCATGAACACCAATTGTATCATTGTAGTATAATTATATCATAATGAGACTAAATGAGTGGTGCGGGGGAATCCACTGTGGAACTTTTTGATAGCAAATTGCCTTGTGGAATTGCCATGTCAAATTAATAATAATTTGGTGTGTCTTGGGGTGGGGTGGGGTGGGGGGGGGGGTAAAGCTTGCAGGACGGTAAAGACCGGCCACTCGATCCCCCAGCCAATAGAAACCACGAATGGGACAGGACCAGTCTGGATGTGTTTTCGCGAGCATCAGTGCAGCCTGGGCCAGCCTAGACCGGCCTGGCAAACGTCGCAAAAATGCGCTTATAGACCCAGGCCTATTGATGTGAAAACATCCATCACAGAAATAGAAAATATGTAAATTCATCTGTATTTCATGTTATATGCATTTTTTATTCACTTATTCTATCTCTTTAGTTATAAATAAGCTAAACAATATCCTGTAGTAGTTGGATTTCATATAGAACATGAAATTAATTAAAAAAAAAAAGTTTAAATCAAATAAATTGATTTAAATCAAATAAATCGGATTTTTTATATATAAAAAAGAAAAGAAAAAGAAATCAACAACCCTGCTTTATTTGAAGTATCAGCCGCATTGTGTTATGGTCAATTCTTTGAGTCCTCAAAAGCCACAAACAGATCTCTTCCATTTCCTTTACATTTTTCACGTTTCCCTAAAATATATTTCTTAATTTTCTGCTTAGGTTGAAAATGGTGCCCAAATCCTTGACGTTAATATGGATGAAGGTCTTCTGGATGGTCAGGCTGCAATGCATCGCTTTCTCAACCTGATATCCTCAGAGCCAGATATTTGTAGGGTAAGTGTCACACTCATCATATTCATTCATATATGTAATGCATTTTATGCAACATTGTCTCATAAGGTGTTAAATCTATAGATAAAACCAAACAAAGCAAACTAGATGAGATCTCTTTCTATTGTATCGAGGGGTTTATGCAGAGGAACTAAGTAAGCCACTATACATAATAAGTCTATACAGTATATCCATGAGACAAGGAACATTTCCAGAAAACTGGAAAAGAGGAAATGCATTTTCATTGTTTAAGAAATGAAACCAACAGGCCCCATTAAACAATAAACCTGTACCATTTACAAGTGTAATGTGTCAAATTCTGGAAAAGATTTTATGATGTTAGGTTGAACACTTTGGGGGGAAAAATGATATCAGAGAGGCAATGTGCAGTTAGGAATGGAAGATTATGTTCTACAAATTTAACGAGATTTCATGCTAGAGTGTCAGAAAGATTACAGGGAAGGGAAAGATGGGTGGACAGTATTAGTCTTGGTTTAAAAGAAGAATTTATGGAAACTGCAACATTTAAGAGGAATGAATGGAATTTTATTTAGATGAATTATTTCCAAGAGGGAAGGAAAGGAGAACAGTACAATTTTTTTAATACGTAGTACAATAGATCAGTGGAACTTGCTACCCAAGGAAGTGGTGTGTGCTAGCAGTTTACCTAAATTGCAAGAGAAGTAGGATGATTTGGCATTAAAAGATAGAACATTACGAGCTTGACTCATTCCTGTAAATATACGGAGTTAGATCGGTAAGTAGATGGAGAAGGAAGATGAATGTTAGAACAGGTGAAGAGTACATGAGAGCCAGAAATGACTAGGTGAGAATTGGAAGGGATGAAAAAAGAAACTGCAAAAATGTGTTGTAGAAAAATATGAAAAGGACCCTAAACAGTTTTACAGATTTGTCAATAGTAAACTGGAATATAAAGAAGTAATTGACAAGCTGAAAGTGAAAGGGAAGCTTACAGCAAACCAGAAGAACACGTTGAAATCAATGAATCAATGTTTACAGGTCTTTACAAAGGAACATTAATTCTTGGAAAGAGGGTTTGAAAAGTGGAACAGTGCGGAGTGATATGTGCAGTAGTCCGTTATAATATGTGCAGTAGTCCGTTATAATATGTGCAGTAGTCCGTTATAATATGTGCAGTAGTCCGTTATAATATGTGCAGTAGTCCGTTATAATATGTGCAGTAGTCCGTTATAATATGTGCAGTAGTCCGTTATAATATGTGCAGTAGTCCGTTATAATATGTGCAGTAGTCCGTTATAATATGCAGTTATTGTAACAAATGTGTGTACCAAGTTTCTGAAAATTGTGTCTCTTGCACCATTGAAGCCCATTACATATGTGTTAATGCAGCAATCCCGTGCCAAGACTAAGCCTAATTTCACCCCTATTTACCCCACCTAAACCTAATTTAACAAAACACAGTGGATGGACGTTGTTGAGATGTCCATATGACATGCTGTCATGCATAAAAGCACCAGAACCACTTGGCTAAGTGGGTATACCCTATTAGATCGATTGTTAACATTCTCGGCTGTGGAGAGAATATTCTGGCGAAGGTCGGTTAGAATCTCGGCCACGGCTAATGAATAAGGGAATTATTTATTTCCTAATTATGATTACCACCCTGAGTCAGATTGTCTGTTGGAAGGACATATTGACGGGGTTTCAGAAGGTAACTGTGGTCCAGGGCAATGTAAAGCACCGTCTGTCACGCCAACCTCCCATGGCAGCATTACATGGCTCCACCAATGGCCCAGGGCAGCATTACATGGCTCCACCAATGGCCCAGGGCAGCATTACATGGCTCCACCAATGTCCCAGGGCAGCATTACATGGCTCCACCAATGGCCCATGGCAGCATTACATGGCTCCACCAATGGCCCAGGGCAGCATTACATGGCTCCACCAATGGCCCAGGGCAGCATTACATGGCTCCACCAACCTCCCAGGGCAGCATTACATGGCTCCACCAATGGCCCAGGGCAGCATTACATGGCTCCACCAACGGCCCAGGGCAGCATTACATGGCTCCACCAATGGCCCAGGGCAGCATTACATGGCTCCACCAACCTCCCAGGGCAGCATTACATGGCTCCACCAATGGCCCAGGGCAGCATTACATGGCTCCACCAACGGCCCAGGGCAGCATTACATGGCTCCACCAATGGCCCAGGGCAGCATTACATGGCTCCACCAATGGCCCAGGGCAGCATTACATGGCTCCACCAATGGCCCAGGGCAGCATTACATGGCTCCACCAATGGCCCAGGGCAGCATTACATGGCTCCACCAATGGCCCATGGCAGCATTACATGGCTCCACCAATGGCCCATGGCAGCATTACATGGCTCCACCAATGGCCCAGGGCAGCATTACATGGCTCCACCAATGGCCCATGGCAGCATTACATGGCTCCACCAATGGCCCATGGCAGCATTACATGGCTCCACCAATGGCCCAGGGCAGCATTACATGGCTCCACCAATGGCCCAGGGCAGCATTACATGGCTCCACCAATGGCCCAGGGCAGCATTACATGGCTCCACCAATGGCCCAGGGCAGCATTACATGGCTCCACCAATGGCCCATGGCAGCATTACATGGCTCCACCAATGGCCCAGGGCAGCATTACATGGCTCCACCAACGGCCCAGGGCAGTTCTGTAGACAGGGCACTTGTTAATTCCCCCTTGACCAAAACTGCCCCTTCAGGAATCCCCGTCAGAATACCATCACAGCGACAAGTTAGAAGATCAAGAGTACATAATAATAAGTAAGAAGATAAGAAAGAGAGAGGAGACCCCCTCCCCCCACCACTACAATGTAACCACTAATTATAGAACAAATATTCACTACAGCACTACAGTAATGAACAACAAAACCTTTTTCCCTGTACAGTAGTTTTCTGTGACTAGGATTTCAATACTAGTGATATAATAGAAACAGTACCAATCTTTTCAACCAAAAGTAAAGACATTTTTTTGTTTATGTCATGTCATGCATATGCAGTCATGCAATTTTTTTTAAATGATGAATTCATAACCAGAGAATAGACAGTATATTGAAAGGAAACTCAATGGCTTTGAAGACAATGATATGAATTTTCTTTTACAAGATGCACATGACTGTTGAATACATGTTATAGCAGATCAATACAAGAAATGTTGTGGGAGTTAGAGATGAACAAAAGTAAGGGGAACCTTTGAACTTCAGCACTTAACTTTGTGGTGAACTTGCCTTTACACCAACATATTACAGCAGTAGATTCATGTTTTAATATTGTAGAACGCTGATTATAATTGTAAGAATGATACTATAAAAGTAAATATAGAGGTGAAACAACACAAGCTTACCTCAAACCCTGTATGGTGTGACTATGATTATATTTATGAATGTTTTTATTTCTAGGTTCCTATTTGTATTGATTCATCAAATTTTGATGTCATTGAGACTGGCCTGAAAGTTATCCAGGGAAAGTCTATGGTTAACTCCATTTCTCTTAAGGAAGGGGAAGAGGATTTTATTTGCAAAGCCAAGCTAATTAAGAAGTATGGAGCAGCAGTGGTCGTAATGGCCTTTGATGAAAAAGGACAGGTAAGATTGTCAATTTTACAATTCTTGTATAAGTTCATACGTTTTGCATACACACATACATAGACAGACAAACAGGGCTAGAGAAAAGGAAAGTTTTTTTCTGCTCACTCTCCTTTTATCTTAACTGCTACTTTTTTTTAAAGGATTTTCTTACCAATACAAATATACCAGGGAATGTGTTAACTATGCTTAAATTGTATGTGTTATATTAAGGCCAAACATGCATTTATACTATGACATTTTCAGGCTGTAGATGTAGATGGCAAAGTTAAGATTTGTCAGCGGTCGTACAAGATCCTGGTGGGAACCGTTGGACTTAACCCAAATGACATAATCTTTGATCCAAACATCCTCACTGTGGCTACAGGCATAGAAGAACACAACTTATATGGCAGCAATTTTATTGAAGCTGTTAGAATTATTAAGGTAAGGGAACAAATTATGAATATGAAATGTTGCACATGGAGATGTTAAAAAGAATGTTTTTTGTGTTTATAGCATTTTCGGCTTATGGTAGATTGGATATTTTTTCCAACAAGAGCAGAAAATATTGATCATATTGAAATGTGTTTCATCAAATACCAATCATGATAACAATCCTTCATTACAGGCTACCTGTCCTGGGGCACGAGTGAGCGGTGGAGTGAGCAATTTTTCCTTCTCATTCCGTGGAAAAGAAGTGATGCGTGAAGCTATGCATTCAGTCTTCCTTTATCATGCCATAAAAGCTGGGATGGACATGGGAATTGTAAATGCTGGATGTTTGCCTGTTTATGATGACATTGAGCTTGAGTTGTTAAGGTTGTGTGAAGAACTCTTGTGGAATACTGATCCAGGCTGCACAGAGAAGCTACTTGCATATGCTGACCAAACCATTGATCACTGCAGAGGCAGTGCTGTGCCAGATGACTGGAGAACCAAAAGTGTTGAGGAGAGATTGCAATATTCTGTGGTGAAAGGAATTGATAAGTTTATTGTGGAGGACACTGAGATTGCTCGTTTGGACTCGGTAAAATATCCTAGGCCTCTAAATGTCATTGAGGGTCCACTCATGAGTGGCATGAGTGTAGTGGGGGAGTTCTTTGGTGCTGGAAAGATGTTTCTGCCACAAGTGATTAAGAGTGCAAGGGTCATGAAGAAAGCTGTGGGTCATCTCATTCCTTTCATGGAGGAGGAACGATCTTCAATGATGAGTCAGTTGGAAAATGGAGAATCAGAGAAAGAAAGGTTTAGCGGCACCATAATTCTAGCCACTGTAAAGGGTGATGTCCACGATATTGGCAAGAACATTGTGGGAGTGGTACTGGGCTGTAACAATTATAAAGTAATTGACATGGGTGTGATGTGTCCATGTGATAAGATCTTACAATGTGCCGTAGCAGAGAAAGCAGACATCATAGGACTGTCTGGACTCATAACTCCTTCCCTTGATGAGATGATCCACGTAGCCAAGGAAATGGAGAGAGTTGGCCTTCAGGTACTTCCTTTCATTACAATGTTCTCTGAGATTTATGAGTAGATTATTCAAGATTCTATGCTAAAATTATGTTGGTGTAAAAAAATAATTGGGTTAGACAGAAACTGCCAGCAGCTTCTTGCACCACACACTGAGCCGAGCTTCAAGTTGACAGTTTTGCTGGTAAGGTTTGCAAGTGGCAATGGTAGTTGTTGGGCATCAGTGCTATCTATTGTCAGTTTCACCACCCAGTTGAATTGTTGATATCCTGTAAACAGTAGGGTTGTACAATGAATGATTTATATCCACAAACCCTTAACAGTAGTCATGGTGGCATTGTCTATAACAGTCCAGGTGATGACAATCTGTAACAGTGTACAAGGTGTGTTCAAAATGTTGGCAATTATTTTGCATTGTCTTCAGTTTTACCTACAACTGATTTAGGCTTGTAACCTTCAAAGTAGTCCCCTCCTTCATTGATATGATGCTTTCCATGTTATTTCCATTTCTTGACGTAATCCTAATAGGTAGGCATTTAACATCCACTTGGGTCTTTTTGTAAAATATCTCAGTATTCAGTCAAGTCAAATCATCTTTACAATGTGGTTTTAGTTTTGGAGATGAGTCGATAGTTCACAGGGAGCAGGCAGGTAAGTAGGTAAGTTTTCTCCTATTTGGAGCAAAAGTCATAAATTGGTTGTACTATTAGTTGTGTAGGTGAGATGTCATGATAGAGGAATCTTGATTGATTTTTCCACAGGCAGTTTCCTCGAGGCATCTTTTCAGGTTAGCATCTCAAGATAATACAACTGGTTCACTGTTTATGCCTCCAATAACACTTCAATGCATTCAGTATGCAAAAAAAAAGCATTCAGTATGAGAAAAAAACCCATAATTTTCTCATTCAGCTTGATTGGTTGCATATTTTTCAATATTGGCATTTTTTTCCTAACCTGTGTTGAAGACTGGATTTACATCTGTCAAGATAATCACAAAACTCTCACAGCATGCGTGTAAACAAAGCGATGCACCTTGCTGACTAATCACAACAGGAAGGTGAAGTGAAAGATAAGTTACTTGTGAAGGTCACTGATAAGCAATGCCACCCTCCACAAGTGGTAGCTTTGGCACACTATTTTGAAAGTTTGGAAACTTTTTGAATAAACCTCATAAAAATGTGGTCACGCTGTCAAGATTGGTGACAGGTTATGCCACTTTGAAAACTACATGTGGAGGACATTGACTTTTTGTAGCACTAGAAACACTCCTTTGATCCATCTTTGAAAATATTGTGATTTTTGCTATTTTTGAGGCTTTCAGGGACTTACTAATTATGTATGCATGCTAAGGAATTATTACAGAGCAGCATTTAAAAACTTATAAAGCACATAAGATCTACTCCTCTGAAATTATGGTTCTCACATTAGTTTCATCAAAGTGGAAGGCTCACTTGTGATTGCATACATATTCTGTGCCATACATTCAGCCTTTATGCCCTATGGGGGATTGCATTTCTCGTATAGTATTATGATGGCACTTTAATGCATTTCTAAATTTTTCAACCAGATTCCTCTGCTGATTGGAGGAGCTACAACGTCCCGAACCCACACTGCTGTTAAGATAGCACCTAAGTATAGAAATCCTGTGGTGCATGTGTTGGATGCTTCCAAAAGTGTGCTGGTGGTAAGTACTTTGTACTGTTAAAGTTCTGTTAACCCCTTCACTGCGGCTGGTACAAATACGGTCTCTCGGCTATCTAAGGGTTCACTGCGGCTGGTACATATAGGGTTTCTGTATTTAAACTGCGCGCTCAATGATGTTGTGGGTAAATATTCGTTGTGATAGGCTTGTATGGCAACAGTCAAGTGTTTCGATACAATAGAACCTCTTTTTCTGCTTGCGTGATTTAGTGTGACTAATAAGGTCAAGCGGTACAGTACGACGTGTTGACGCTGCCGCGCCCTCTACTTCAATGGCGAGGCTAAATAGTCAAGATATTCAACATATTCTTCATGGATATAAAACAGAAGTATGAATGAATGCATGAATGAAGCATTTATGTACCAAAATAAGCTGTATAATGTTGAGTAGTAAGTAGTTTCATTGTGCGTCTGGCAGCACGGTCACGGCCCTGTTGCTGCACTCTGACGTAACTCCTCACTTAGCTGGTAGCCTCCACCATGACGAAACATAGATTTTCTGGTATGGAATGAGCATCCTATTCATTTAGGCACTTCAAATATGATAAGTAATTATTTTATATTTTAATTAAACCTGCCGCACAGGGGGGTAGGCCTATGAATTTGATATCAGCAGTGAAGGGGTTAAGGGGAGACTCTGGGGGTCCCTTATTTGTTGATGGATTTCAACGAAGCTTTCAGGGAATCTTCTTTACAGTCTTAGAAATGTATAGAAAGTATATCAACCAATATCTGACATTTAATTAGAATAAATTTTATTTTATTTTTTATTTTGCATATTGGGGGGTTTATTTAATCAAATAGATCTCTTATATTAATGCCCCAAATTTGATGAACGTGTGTGAGTTTAATATTTATTACATATGCAAAAAATATATTCAGACAGATTTAACATAAACGTTTCATGTCTGCCGTTATAAGTGTTTTTGAAAATGCTAAAATGTTGTAAGTTAGTAAGATAAAAAGGATTCCAGATCTCTTATTTTTTCAAAAACAAGAATTCTGTCTAAATAAATTTTTAGAGTAGTGTTTTGTGATCAAAATAATTATTACAGAATCGATTTATTATGAAAACTAAATAGGTTGTATTGCTTTGAAGTTAAAGAAAACATTTTTTCCAGGAATGCTGCCTAAAGTTTTGGAGATAGCTTTAACATCATTCTTTCAGTTATTTACATATATTCTTTGCTCAATTTTTTGTTTCCTGGTCCCCTTCTTTTCTCTCTTTGAGAAGGAGGACTATTACAGTTCTATAAATATAGGTATGTGTCTGAAGTACATACATATGAATATAGGACTAGGGTGTCATTGCTGTCTGTTACATCTTTGTTCGTCATCATTTCATCAGAGACATGTTCAGTCATATCTTCATACATCATCTTCTCACACTCACTGCATTGCACGATAAAAAATGCATAACAATTCTCGTATCTTGTGTGCAGAGTGAGTTTACCATCACAATCATCATACTTGCCTATACACTTCACTAAGTTTTCAAGTCTTCTTTTCTTGAGGACTACTAGCCTGTCACTCTCATCCTCTGTTGTTCTATCATGATGTAATAGTTCTTTTCTTATTTCTAATGGCCTCTTCACTGCCTGTCTGATGACTTGGTCCCACGTTGGGGTTTTATCAACAGTTGTGGTGGTTGATGAATCTTCACCACCACTGTCCTTTAATAGCTCAAGTTTTGCTCTGTATAGATCTCTTCCTCGAGCCTTCAAAAGTTCTTTACACTTACTGCGAAGCATGATGAGTAAAATAAAGAGTTGGAAAACACGGCAGAAGCAAGGAAGAAGTCAGAAGGTGAAGGTGACCTTTGACTATCTGCCGTACACTACCGCTCATGGACCACGGTCTCGGCGGCTACTCGTCTACTTGCTAGGAGAGGCTAGAGAAAGTGTCGTACAGCAAGATGCAAAAAAATGTATGAAAAACAAACCATCATTGACAGAGATATGAAGGTAAACAACAGAGTATCAGAATATCAGCTGACTGTGAGGGTTCAACATTTAACTCCGACAGCTCATTCAAATGCGCCATGCATCAGACAGTGGCGTAAGCTTGCGTGATGCCACAAAGGACACCCTTATCTTTGCTATGACGCATTTTCAGTATTTTTCATTTTTTGACCCTCCCAACGGAGTCTCTCTCCCCTTAAAACTATGTTCCATACACTCCAGGTCACATTTCCTTCAATAGAATCATCATAATCTGCCATGAGTCATAGAAATGTCTTTTATTCAATCTGCTGTAGGTTCCCTATTTAGAGGGCAGTCCCTTACTTTGACAAAAGCTTATGGGCCCTATATGTAGGCTGGTACTAGCCTCCCCATAAATTCAAATAAGATTTTGGTAATTTTGCAAGAAAAGTATAGGGCATTAAAATTCTGAGACTTCTCATGTCCCCTCAGCACTTCCCGCTCATGCATGGTCTCCTAACTACCGGTATTTGTATAAGCAGAATGGATAGAAGTATTATTCATGCTCCATCTACTACGTGCATATATTCCATCGCCATTGGAATACAGAGCTTAGCCAGCTTGCAGACACTATAGGCTCAAAATGAAAAAAATGTGCAAAATACAAATGTGTAATGCACTAGAATAGAAGATATGATAGACATCTGAACAGCATCATGAATGACACAGGTCATATGAGAGCTTGGTAATATTGAGTGTGTTTAACACAATGACTGTACCGAAAGATACGGCCTTCTTGTTTGTAATTTGTTTGATGGACAGAGTTGAAAGCAGTGACAAGGTAAGGCAAGGGGGCAGAGGGGAAAGGCGTGACTGTGGAAGATACTAAGTGGTCAGGGGAATATGGCCTTTAGGGCTTTGCATGTCATTAAAGTGTTGTTTTGGGATAGGAAGTTACATTTCATACCTATGAAGAATAGATATGGAGAAATGAAAATATATCCCCATTGAAATATGTTAAATACAGTTATTGATATGCGTATACAGTAAAAGCCTTATAACTCGGCACGCTAGGGGCTCTGGCCCTTGCAGAGTTATTCAATGTGCCCAGTTATGCAATGTCCTCCTCTGATATGGGTGTAAAAAACAACAACAACAACAAACAGTACTATAAAAGCATAAAAACTACACTTACCAGTGAACGGGTAGAATGTGCTGGGTTTGATATCAAACTCAGCACAAATAACACGCATGGACGCACCTGCATCCAGCCTTGCCAGCACTCACCTTTTCCTGCAGGCTCAGGCTCTTCAATTTCATTCCCTTCCTGCTGGAGACACCCTTGCGTGATGGAGCTGACATCTTGATATACAGTACTGTATGATGTAATCCCAAAACATGTAAAATAGGTGGCAAAGTAAAGCAAAGGTCGGGTACCAGTGCTTAGGCTGAGCCGTGTTTTTGTCGTCCAAGCACCGTCTTGGATTACGAATCCCAATCCAATAACAGTTGCTGAAATGTGTGTTATACTACTTTGTGATATTGTTTGCAATGTTTTGCATTGATTATTATTTCAGCTCCTACCAAGCTTGTTGTGTTTTTGAAGCAGAAACCAATCCTTTTTCAATTTCGAAAAAAAAACCGGAATTCGTATCCAAGACGGTGCTTGGACGACATAAACACGGCTCAGCAGCTGACAGCCTACACGCTGGTTCCCGACCTTTGCTTTATTTTGCCACCTATTTTACGTGTTTTGGGATTACATCATACAGTACTGTATTTCAAGATGTCAGCTCCATCACGCAAGGGTGTCTCCAGCAGGAAGGGAATGAAATTGAAGAGCCTGAGCCTGCAGGAAAGGGTCAAAAGGACAAAAACACGACTTTATGCGACTGAGGATATGCCGAGTGTAAGCAAAGAGATACAGTTATAACAAAATATGCCAAGATACATTATTTTTTGCCGACTTTCTGTTTACATGTTCACACAAGAGGTTGTGAGGGCATGATATGCCGAGTGAAAACCAAGAGATGCAGTTTAGGGGAGGCGGTAGCAGAGTGGTTAGCGTCACCGAGTGGCATTCTCGAAGACCCGAGTTCGCTCCCGAAAGAGACCCATAAATCCACTTGAAATCTTTCTGCACCCTCGAGTGGCCTAAGAACACCCACATGCCCTGTCCATTAACTCTACCTTCGACTGCGAATGCATGGGAGGACACAGGGGGGCGGCCTGAGCCTCTAATTACAGGCGTCACTATAAGAATCCTGCCTGCGCCACCACGGGCGAGGGCCTACCATCCCACCCCTGGAGCTCACTGTCTACATGCGCTATAGGCATAGATGTAAAAAAAAAAAAATAGTATGGATTCCAGTAACTCGTCATTACAGTAAACCGTCACTAACGAACCAATTGAGGGGAAGGTGAGGAATGAGGTGAAAGTTTGCTATTTCCCACCATTTCCGTGTATAATGAACTTAGTTTGTTACATTAGATGAAAGTTTGTATACTGTACTTATGTACATGCAGCCATCACAAATACCACACGTATATAGGGAATAGATAATCTGCAGTTTCTTAGCAAGAGACGGGATTTGCCTCTTGCGCACAGCAGCAGCCTTATCCGGAGTAGATGCAGAAGAAAAAAAGGCCATCGCTGCAGGCAACGTGGTGAGGCACGGGAGGACGTGAGAGATGTTTACAATCGGGCGGATAAAGCTTGATTGATCGGCGTGCAGCCGCGCATCGCCCGCTCGGCTTTTTTTTCACAGTCACCGACTGACTTGCGTGTACATGTTCGGCCGGCCCACCACCGAACTTAATCCCGCGTTTACCGAACTTATTCGGTATATCCCCGCATATATCGAACTGGCAGAAAAAATTTGTTAAAGCAGAAATTTGTTATATACAGGTCCGGAAAAGCGAGGGTTTACTGTATTTTGTAACAAATTTGTGCATGTGGTACATATTTGCACCACATCTTAATGTCATCGTGACATAAAGTCATGACATCATGACAATATGTCAAGATGACATTGTCATCTTAATGCATAATCATGTCATCCTTCTACCTCTTTGAACTCTCTCATTTAAATTTGTTTGTATTTTTGCACCTGGTTAATTAGTCTCCATACAGACATTCATCCTTCATACATGATCATCTTATCATTTGTCTAAGTTGTATTTAATTATATGCTTAACAATCAAGAAAATAAGATAATTTGATGATAATATTAATTATATTATGAATAATCTCAAACAAGCGGAGTTTGGTTTTCCTTCTTTTATCAAATGATCACCATCAGAATCATAGGTGATACTTAACACATGTCAAATTATTTCCCCTTCAGTGCTCATCACTGCTGGACAGGAACTTGTATGATGATTTCATTGACGATCTTAAAGAGGATTATGAAATCATTAGGGAGGACCACTATCAAAATCTGAGGGACAAAAAATATGTCAGCCTTGGTGAAGCTCGTAGGCGTTCCTTCAAGATTGATTGGAAATCAGGATTTAAACCAGGTATGAGGTCCACTTTTATATTCTTGCTAAAGATTGGAGAAACTACAATTGTTTTAACTGTCCAGTTCAGCTGACTGTCACTATATGGAAAGAAATTTATTGTGCACCGTCTTTCAACGGTGATGCCTTTGAGCTCTCACAATTTCTTTGCACTCATATTTACTTGAAAGCAGGTTTAAGTTTCCAGAAGACTTAAGAACAGTGATGGGAGGAGGAAGACTGAGAGAGTGATGAAAAGGGAGATCATATGAAACTAAAAGAAGCATGATATTGTTATTGTTATGGCAGTGGTGATTATGATGGTATTAGTGGTGATGATGGTTGGTACTGGTGACATTTAGGGTGAATGTAGTGCCGCTGCTGGAAGTGGTTACGGCAATGAAGGTGGTGCTATCAGTGACTGGTGATGGTGGTAATGTTGCTGGTAGGTACATAGTATGTTGTAATAACATTAATGGTGGCTGTAGTAATATTGAAAGTTGTGGTAACTGTAGTTATGCTAAAAAACAGTGTTAGTGATGGTGGTGTTGGTAATGATGTTGGCAGTGCAACTGTAAGTAGTGATTACAACAGTGATGTCACCCATTTCTCCTTAACCTACAAACAACTGTTTATTGATTCAGAACAAATAATGTTTATTGCATAGCAACACTTATTAACTAATATGGGATGGTTGCATCATACGAGTATTCATTAAACGAGAATTTAATGGTACGTGATTTATGAATTTGCACCTATATTCAACGACAAGCAATATTTGCTTGATGGGAGTATGACGATATCTACTTGCTTATTTTTCAATATTTTTGTGCTTATGTAACCTATAAATCATTTAACAAAGCATTAGCTTATGATTGTTGTTTATTTAAACATTAATCATTGCTAGAAAGTGATTCATATATGTCATCTAAAACTTGCCGAGTGGCGTAAAAGTACAGACGGGGTCAGTGACATGGCAGTAGCAATATCACTGAAGGCAACTCAATGAGGTGAGAGAAGCTTGAAACACAGAGAACGTGTTATACCACCCATACCTGGCTGTGCGTCACCTGATGAATTACCGACTGATCATATTATGTATCTCTTAATTTTTTTGTCTTTCCGTAAAAAGTATTTTCAGTGAAAAAAAAGGAAGTGTACTCTGTGGGACTGTGTATACTGTGCACTTTGTGGGTATTTTGTCTTTCAATGGCTGTAGTTCAGGGGACTTAAAAGGTTTTGTTGTGAAATTTTGTTGGATGAAAGTCATAAAAGTCTCAAATGTTCACTAATTCTTAGATATAATGGAGTGTCTCCCAACTAATGTTAATGCACAGTAACTGTCTCATATTAAAAGACAGATGGTCCTGTGAGTGATACACGCAACTTTTCCTTGTTACCTTCTCACCAGATAAAATTGCCAGAATTCAATTTGAAGTAACAGTTTTCTGTATTTTTCTTTCAGTTGTTCCCAAGTTTTTAGGCACAAAATTATATGACAATTATGACCTGTCATTGTTAGTGCCATACATTGACTGGAAACCATTTTTTGATGTGTGGCAGCTACGTGGAAAATATCCCAACCGAGGCTACCCGAGGCTATTCAAAGATGATACAGTTGGTAAGCTTATGTGAGCTTTTTTTATTTTAAAGCTTTAAAAGACTTACAGTTAGTTGCAAAGAAAAACCCAGAATGAAATAACTAATAGACATTGATGAGATATTTTAAGACAACAGTATCTAATTAGACTAGATTTTTCTTATATTTTGTCTTTTATGGGAGAAAAAAAAGATGAAAAATTAAGATTCTCTCTCTCCCTTTAAAGGAAAGGGAGATCAGTCCATGCTTAGGCTTAACGTGTACAGCCAGGAACTCGACCTTGATTATTCTTATTCAGTAAAATCATACAAAACTGACATAAACAGACAGATAAACATGATAAGAGAATTCAATGCTAAAAAAGGAAGAATAAAGATAAGGGGGAAAACAGAGAGAGAGAGAGAGAGAGAGAGAGAGAGAGAGAGAGAGAGAGAGAGAGAGAGAGAGAGAGAGAGAGAGAGAGAGAGAGAGAGAGAGAGAGAGAGAGAGAGAGAGAGAGAGAGAGAGAGAGAGAGAGAGAGAGAGAGAGAGAGAGAGAACAACTAGGAAATAAGTGGCCTCTGTGGAGGGAGGTATGGAGAGGATGATGCATTACAGATTTATGTTGATATACTGACCTTTATTATTTTTCTCTTTGGGAACAGGAGAAGAAGCTAAGCGTGTCTTTGATGATGCCCGAAAGCTGTTGTCCAGGATCATCTCCCAAGGTTGTCTACAAGCTAAAGGTGTTGTTGCCTTCTACCCAGCTAATAGCACAGGAGATGACATTGAGCTCTATGAAGATGAATCACGGTCTAAAGTGGTGGCCAGACTCTTTGGTCTGAGACAGCAGGTAAAAAAAAAAATTAGGAGAATAAGCATGTCATTGTTATGGCTGCCAGTCCTTATTTGATTCTCATATATTGGTAAAAAAACATCTTAATCCTTCAGTTTACAGATTGATCACACTATGTGAGCATTCTTGAACAAGAATTCAGTGGTACAAGAAAAATAAACTTGCCTTAATTTGAAATGGTCAAAAGCTTTTCGTCTCATCAACTCCCATCTTCTTACTAAATGTCTTGGATCTCTCAAACAGTGCTGCAATGTTGCTTCTCCTTCTATCTTCTATGGTTATATTTAAGCTCACTGCTCTTCTGAACTTGCTAACTGTATGTCTCCCTCCCCTTCCGTGGCCTCACTGCATGACTAGACTTTCTACATGCTCTTATCCCTATTCTGTCCCTATCCATTCCTTTATCTGGTAAACTCTGGAACTTTCTTCTTCTTGTGTAAATTTTTCTGGCTTCCTACTTCTCGAAGTCTTTTAAGAGAGGAGGGTAATATAATATAATATATATATATATATATATATATATATATATATATATATATATATATATATATATATATATATATATATATATATATATATATATATATATATATATATATATATATATATATATATATTATATATATATATTATTATATATATATATATATATATATATAATATATATATATATATATATATTCAGGGAGGTCCCGAAGATATGAGCAGTTAGGTTCCACCTGGCATACTCGTAAAGCGAAATCTCGTATAACGAAACACATCACTAATGGTAAAATATAGGTTTGGTTCCAGGACCATCAATTTAAAAAAAAACAAAAAAAAAACGTGTTTTTCAAGCTAAAATAAACTATAGCAAACACAACAAACACACAGCATCTATATTACCCACACTGTACTACCTATTCTGTAGAAAAAGCATTCTGAAAGAGAAAATAGCACACAAAATAACATAACTGCACAATGCACATTAATTAAACATAAAACATGCATAACAAGCAAAAAAGACGTTGTACTGTAGGGGACTCCGCGTGATACAAAAGAGGGTAGTGTAGAGGTCCTAAGATTGGGGCAGCACACCTGGCTAATTACCCCTAAAGCCGGCCACACACACGCCGGCGCTGCCTGTCCGGCTGACAAAAAGTGGCGGGGCATCGTTCACCGGACGAGACCCACACACACACCGGCCGCCTCATGAAAATATACAGTACACGTCGGACCACCGTGGTGACAACATGAATCCGCTGTCCGAAAATGACTTGTTGCTGATGGCTGCATGTGCAGCCATATATAATACCTATATATAATACGTCATACTATATATAATACGTCATATATAATACCTATATTATCATAAATACAATTATTACTGGTACAATTAGTCATTATCTGTCCGAGCGAGGGGCGGGCTGCGCCGGAAGGCACCCACACACACGCAGGCGGCAGGCCGCGCCGGACGGAATTTTCAAGCGCCGACTGATTTTCATCCGGCCGCTGCGACAGGCCCCGCCGGATGAACAACACCCCCACACACACACCGGCCGCCTCTAGCCATGCCCCTTTTCGTCGGCCGGACAGGCAGCGCCGGTGTGTGTGTGGCCGGCTTAAGGATCAGGCCGCACCATATGCTTAATTACCCTTCAGGTCACTGACTGCGGTCCCAAGGTTGGAGCCGCACACCTGGCTAATTACCCCTAAGGATCAGGCCGCGCCATATGCTTAATTACCCTTCAGGTCACGGCTTGCTAGGGGTGACCTGACTGGGGTCAACCAAATCCCTTTTTGTCCAGACTGGGAGTGGTAGGGCGAGTATTTTGAACTTGATAATTTTACTCACCCTAGTTTGAATGTCGTAGCATTGGATTTTCGATCTCGTATATTGAAAATAGACCCTAATTTACACATCTCGTATCATCGGATTCTCGTATACCGATTGCTCGTATAACGGGACCTCCCTGTATATATATATATATATATATATATATATTATATATATATATATATATATATATATATATATATATATATATACAGGGAAGTCCCGAAGATACGAGCAGTTAGGTTCGACCTGGCATACTCATAAAGCGAAATCTCGTATAAAGAAACACATAACTAATGGTAAAATATAGGTTCGGTTCCAGGACCCCATCAATTAAAAAGAAAAAGAAAAAAAAGACATGTTTTTCAAGCTAAAATAAAATTTGGTAATATTTAGTAGAGGTGCGAGAACCCCTTGAGGAATCCTATGATCCCTGGTGATATCTTATGGTGCTATCACAGGCATGGGAGCTGACCTGACTTCTTCAGGAAGGCACATTTTATACAGCTGATAACGGGGTGTTGTGTTGTGCGGGCGGCGGCCGATTTCCGCCGCCAGCGGAGATCTCCTTGGTAATTATTTAGTAGGAAAGCGAGGATCCTTTGAGGAATCCTATGATCACTGGTGATATCCTATGGTGCTATCACAGGTGTAGAAGCTGACTTCAGGAAGGCACAGGTGAGGCGGATGACGGCGGTTTTTGAGAGAGGCGGCGGACGGGGCAGGCCGCCGCCTCCTCCGCCATGGTAGGTTTGGGTAGGCTTAAACGTCTTATCACTCGTTATTATACAACTTAGTGATTATGGTGAGATGTTATATACACGTGTCATTATCTAAATCAATGTAGCACCGTGTGTCACCATAAATAAGGGTGATTTATAGATGTAATGATGAGGCGACTGGCGGGGCAGTGAGTGACGGAGAAATTCTTGCCGCGGAGCCGCCTCATAACACAAATATTCACTATTTTAACCCACATACACACCATCTACCACCAAAACACTAGCAACACAGGCTCCTTACTTATATATCTTACTATCTGATACATTAAAACTCCTTAAAATGCAAGCATTCCAAATAAAACGAGAATTAGTTTTAGATGACGGGGACAGAAGGCAGAGAGAGGCAGTCTGGCATGCCATTCTTGCCCGGAAATATGCCTCGCAGGCTTGTGATTGGTCGAGAAGTTTTAAAAACTGTGTCATTGGCTGGTGACGGATGACGCCTTAGCCAGTCACAACCTTCCTACTCGTTTACGACCTATCGAGGGAGCTTTGTAGCTTCCGTCGTTAGGGAAAGTAGTATCTAGGTAGTGCGAGCAGGTCGTTGCTGGCCATACTACCTCCGTGAATTTTTGTAGGCCACATTGTCGTACCGAGCCACCAGAATTATCATATTTTCAGATTGATTATCGTACAACCTTAGGTAAAATCATATAGTCAGTAAATGACTATAATTTTAGTAAATAACTTGTAATTTACTTTAGTAAGTAAGTTGTAATTTACTTTAGTAAGTAACTTGTAATTTACTTTAGTAAATAACTTGGTAATTTTACTCACCCCAGTTTGAATGTCGTAACATTGGATTTTCGATCTCGTATATTGAAAATAGACCCTAATTTACACATTTTGTATCATCGGATTCTCGTATATTGAATGCTCGTATAATGGGACCTCCCTGTATATATATATATAATATATATATATTTATTTATATATAATTAATATATAATATATATATATATATATATATATATATATATATATTATATATAACTCGGCAAGTTATATATATACTATATATATAACTTGCCGAGTTATTCAATGTGCCGAGTTATGCAATGTCCTCCTCTGATATGGGTAAAAAAAAAAATACCTGGCGCCGTTAGCCACAGAAGACTTCCTCTACCCTTGGCCCGCCTGTGAGATAACCACAGCCCTTCCCTGCTTCCTCGCCGCTGGTGTCCGCCTGTGGGCTGACCGTCGTCCCTCGCCCGACTGCCGCGGCGTCTCTCTCTCCTGCCTCTGTCTCCTTCCTTCCTTCCCGCCTTTTGGTGCCAAAAGCCAGCCAGCCAATCTTTTGGCTGCATACATTGGTAGCATGATGCCGCTACCAATGAAAGTGTTTGGCCCGAAGTGCATGGTGCCGCTACCACTCACAGCAGTTCCCGCGCCTACGTCACCCTGACCAAAGCGCTGGCTGCGTTTGTAACAATAAGATTAATGTAGAACAGGCAACTTGTACAGAACTGCTTTTTCCCCTGGAGACACAAATTTGGTCCCACGTACGAGTTTGTCCCAGAATGACGGAGTTATTGACTGCTCCAATTAGCAGATTTCTTTTTTTTCTGTACTTGTCTAGGTTGAGATGTGTCATAAAAATCATAGATAAGGAAACTTGTACTTCTTAATATCTTTCAAACATCTTGTCTCTTCTTCAGTTTCATTTTATGTCCTCTTGTGGCTCATACATATCTCATTACTCTCATACTCATCATACATACATACATACATAATCATCATACTCATTACATATATGTTTTCTTTGTTAATTCTTTCCAATCACGACATAGCTCTATACACCGCTACCAAGTCTCCACTTATCCTTACATAATTATGTACAGACAGGGTATCCTTGGGTTATTTCAGGCATTACTGTTCCTTGGAAGGGGTTCCTCAGGATATGATGGATTTAGAATGTGATATTGATGATGGTAACATTACTATAAGTTGATTTCATTCTTTTCCAGACAGAGAAGGAGGCACAAAGCACCTTCTGCTGCATCTCAGACTTCATTGCTCCTCGTAAGAGTAGCATCCATGATTACATAGGCATGTTTGCTGTCACTGTTGGTTTTGGAGTTGAAGCTTTGTGTGCAAAGTGAGTCATGAGTCAAAAGCCTATTAATGAAAATATTTCATAACCATTAGATAGTTTGATATTATGTAGATTATAATTTGTTTGAAAACAATTATGTTGAGACTTCAGAGACTTCATTGGCGTGAATGTATGAATTTTGAGTAAATGCATATGTATTTATAGAATCTGTGGATTTTTATAATCATAATTCTTAATGTCATTCGGAATGTTAGATTTAGTAGTCAGTTGACTATTGCTACAAAGTGATTAAAATTTTTCACTTTTGACAAATCTCTCTCTCTCTCTCTCTCTCTCTCTCTCTCTCTCTCTCTCTCTCTCTCTCTCTCTCTCTCTCTCTCTCTCTCTCTCTCTCTCTCTCTCTCTCTCTCTCTCTCTCTCTCTCTCTCTCTCTCTCTCTCTCTCTGTATATATGCCTTTATTTTTTCTTTGTATATATATACCTTTCTCTCTCTCCCTCTCTCTCTCTCCCTAGGTTCCAAGAGGATTTTGATGACTATAGTGCTATTTTGGTGAAAGCACTTGCAGACAGATTAGCAGAAGCATTTGCTGAAGAGCTGCATGAAAAAGTAAGAAAAGATTTATGGGGCTATACAAGTGATGAAGACCTGGACGCAAGTGATATGCACAGAGTCAAGTATGAGGTCAGTATTTCTTATATTACGTATTTACGTATTCATGTACATATTTATACGTAGTACACACAACCCTCGTTTTCCTGGACTAATAGGGGGGAGCACTGGTCCGGGAACCGCAAACGTCCGGGAATCGCAACAGTCCGAGGCCATTACCCACCCCCGGACGTTTATCCTACTCTAGTATTTACTGTCCGGCAACCGCCAATATCAGCTACCCCGCCGCGGACTTTTACGTCACTTTGTTGTTGTTTTTAAGGCTGCGAGGATCCCTTGGGGAACACTATGAGCCCTGGTGATGTCCAATGATGCTATCACAAGCGCTGTAGTTGACCTGTCTTCCTCAGGAAGGCACAGGTGAGGCGGATGACAGCGTGTTGCCAGGAGGGGGGGACGCCAGCTGCCTCCAGCAGGGTGGGCAGGTCACAGGTGGTGACGTTCAGGGTGAGGAGTTGAGAGTGTAGCACTACACGGTGGGAGTGGAAGTGCGGACACTGCAGCAAAAAGTGTTCAATAGTCTCAGAGACGTTCCTGCACCAGGGGCAGTGGGGGTCAGGGGACTGACGGAGGCGGTGCAGGTGAACCACGAGTGTCGTGTGCCCAAATGTAAACAATACGACCGCTGAGCATGCTGCCACCTGGCGGGAGGCGCGGACAGGGCAGTGGGGGTCAGGGGACTGACGGAGGCGGTGCAGGTGAACCGTGAGTGTCGTGTGCCCAAATGTAAACAATACGACTGCTGAGCATGCAGCCACCTGGCGGGAGGCGCGGACACTGACCAGGGATGACAGGAGACGCTCAGACCGCCGGACAACTTTATCGATTTACGGACTGGACCAGGCATTTGTCCAGTACTCTGACATATCCCCGGACCTCGGATTTTAACCGGCAAATCCGATACCCGGGAAATGGAGTTCCGGGAAAACGAGGGTTGTGTGTATTTATAAGTAGTTTATATGAATGGCCCTATTCATATGATTTTATGAGGTATTTGCATTGAAGTATGTGAATGTATATTCTTTTGTCCATTGCATCCTTTTTGAGTAGACCAGCTTTCTGGTCAGGAAAATTGGACCGTTATTATGAAAAGTTAGGGTGCGTCCACACTAGTGACAACACATGTTGGCAACACAAAATACAACATTGTAGGCAACAAGTTGTGAAGTCGTTGATGATACAATGTTGTAGACATGTTAGTACTGATCTGTAGGTGATATGTTGGTAATACTGGTGTGGACGAGTAAATGTGGGGGGAGATATCTGGGCAGACACACACCAACAGCTGCTGCCAAGAAGTCCTCACACGCCGACATGATCTTCATGTCTTCAGAGACCAAGTGTAGATGGTCTCATAAAGTCTTCTCTTGTTGCCAACATTGTAACACACACTGTAACGTGCATTGTTGTAGATATGTATCCAAATGTCGACTGTGACTGTTGTGTTTCGGGCAGTGTTTTCAACTTGCTTGTAGACAAAATATCACCAGTGGCGAACCTTAAAGTAATCGTCCAGACCTTTTCATCATTCCTGATTGAATGCCGTCAAAATATAGCCATTATCGAATATATCAACAATATGTTGTCACTTTTTGCATCTAGTCACACTTTCTTAAATAATCCGCAATCAAAATCTGTAAATTCCTCGAGATTCCACAATTCTCCTGATGACTAACAGACGACGCACCATGGTTCGCTGACGTAACTCGAGCCCCCCCCCCCTCCCCCCCCGGTAATACAAATGCACGTAAACACAGAAATAAATATAGTACTTGAAGAATTTTGGGTGTTTCTGATAGATTTTTTTTGCGATTGGTATATACAGTCGACCCTCGATTTAACGGACTCCATTTGCGTGACAAACTTACGGGCAAGAATGGCATGCCAGACCGCTTATCGCCGCTCGAATTGTCAACTCAACATAATTTATTATTTTCTCATTTTATTTTGGAATGCTTGGGTTTTAAGGAGTTTTGATGTATCAGATATTAAGATATATAAGGAAGGAGCCTGTGTTGCTACTGATTTAGTGGTAGAAGGTGTGTATTGATTAAAATAGTGACTATTGGTGTTATGGCGTGGTCGCTGCAAGACTCCCTGTCACCTCAACACCTTAAATCACCCTTATTTAAGGTGACACACGGTGCTACACTGACCTAAATAGTGACACGTGTATAGAACAGGTCATCAGAACCACATAATATATATAATAATGAGCAATAGTCATGATAAGCAATACCTTTGACAGCCACGGCCTGTGTCTGGCTTGTTTTTGTTCTTCTTGTGAGCTCTTCTGCTTAGGATCGCTTTGTAGGTCTGTCAAGCTCGATCTCGAGCTTGACACATATCTCCTTCTTTGCCACTCTGTACCACTTTCTTTAGTTTTCTTTCGTTTCCTTTTTTCTTTTAGTTGTGATCATTTGTTTACCTTTCACTAGCCAGACGCTGAGAGAAAACACCAACATTTCAGGGCTAACGCATCACTTTACGGGAGACTTTTTCTTCCTTTTTATTTCATTTTGGGGTGATTATAATGTCTCATGATGCTGCTGCTGCTGCCGCGGCTGCGCTGCCAGGCGTGGAAGAGCGCCTTGATTGTATTTTCATATCTTTACTCATATGTATGAATAATAGCCATTAAAATGCGATTATATGTATACATTCACCTAGAATAAGGATATTTCATAGCATACCGAGCAGTAATGAGCGAGCCTGGATACTAACTACCTCTCCTAATACCTGTCCCGAACAGTCGTGGGCGAGTGTGCCAAATCCCTGATGTAGCGCCAGTCACTGTTTACCTCCCAACATAGCTACACAGTCTGGTTGTGTTTGTGATTATTTCTCATTTATTTCACAATTTTTCCTGTGTTTTTCCTATATTTTCACACCCTTAGGAAAATACCCTCGCAGTAATGGACAATCTGCTTTAACGGACCACTTCTCCCCCCTTTTAGTCCGTTAAATCGAGGGTTGACTGTACATGCATCCTTTATGGGTGTAGCAAGAACGCTGTGCCCTTACAGATAGCTTAGTGCCCGTTTCCGACCTATACGGCCACGATAAATGTGCGGAAAATGTTTGTGACCAGAGGAGAGGCAAGCTGTGTGATGCGTTTGTCGGCCTCCCGGGGGCATATTTCCATTCTCTATGTGAGTATGTGGTTTCCGAGTGAAGACGCTTGGATGTAGCTCCGAAACTAACCATAGGATTTTCTCAAAAATACCCTCATTGTGATTCCCACACAAAGTTACTATATAATGACAAGGAAAACCTAACCTGCCCTAACCGTAACCTAACGTAACATAACCTGACGTGTTCAAGAGTAAACGCCACATACTCTACCAGAAAACGGGAATATTCATCTTAAGTTTCCGTTCAAAATGTTCTATTGCAGCTACTGTAGACGGACATTGTTCTTCTCCTAAGTCTATCAATAGTGGTGTTCCCCAGGGTTCTGTCCTATCACCCTCTCTCTTTCTATTATTCATTAATGATCTAAGTCTAACTCAATGCCCTATCCACTCCTACGCTGATGATTCTACCCTGCATTTTTCAACGTCGTTTATTAGACGTCCAACTCAACAGGAACTAAGTGATTCACGGAGAGATGCCACCGAGAGCCTAACTTCTGATCTTTCTGTAATTTCTGATTGGGGAAAGCAAACCTTGCTTTGTTCAATGCCTCAAAAACCCCAATTTCTTCACCTATCTACTCGACAAAACCTACCAGATAACTATCCCCTCTTCTTATATGACACTCAACTATCTCCTTCTACAATGAAAATTCTTGGACTATCCTTTACTAAAAATCTGAACTGGAAATCTCACATCTCATCTCTTGCTAAAACAGCTTCTAAGAAGTTAGGTGTCCTGTGGCATCTGGGTCCTTTTTTTCTCCCTCCCAGTTGCTTGCTCTCTACAGGGGCCTTATCCACCCATGTATGGAGTATGTCTCACATGTTTGGGGAGGATCCACTCATACAGCTCTCCTAAACAGGGTTGAGTCAAAAGCTTTTTGTCTCATCAACTCCCCTCCTCTGACTGACTGTCTTCAATCTTTAAATCACCGCCACAATGTTGCTTCTCTTGCTCTCTTCTACCGTTATTTTCATGCTCACTGCTCTTCTGAACTTGCTAACTGCATGACTCCCCCCACTCCCACGGCCTCGCTGCACAAGACTTTCTACTCATTCTCATCCCTATTCTGTCCATCTTCCTAATGCAAGAGTTAATCAGTATCTTTACTCTTTCATCCCTTTCACTGGTAAACTCTGGAACTCTCTTCCTGTTTCTATTTTTCTTCCTACGACTTAAATCTTTTCAAAAGAAGTGACAAGACACCTCCCGAACTAAAATAGCTCACCCCCCTTTTTTTATTCTCTTATTGTCTTCTTTATAGGGACTGGCAACTAAGCGGGCTTTGTGTTACCTCTTTTTGTTGTGCCCTTGGCCAGTCCTTTGTGATGAAAAAAAAAAAAAAAAACAAATGGGTCTGGAAGATTACTTTAAGGAAACTTTTTCTTTTATCTTGTGGTGCATAACCCTGTAGGGTCTACTTTATGGAGATCATAACCAATTCTGCCAGGTCAACATGTGACTTATTCCTTCTACAATCTTAACTTTTGTGTTTCCATTTTTTTCCACTCAACTACCACATATTGTAACATCTTAGTGATTTATACAAATACATATATTTCAAATATCTTATTACTCACTCATAACTAATTTTCAGGGAATACGGCCTGCCCCAGGGTACCCAAGTCAACCAGATCACCAGGAAAAACAAACTTTATGGAAATTGATGAAAGTGAAAGAATTAACAGGTATTGATCTGACAGAAGCATTAGCAATGACTCCCGCTTCTTCAGTCTCTGGCCTGTATTTTGCCCATCCAGACAGTCACTACTTCTCTGTGGGAAAGCTAGAAAAAGATCAGGTTAGTTCTTTAGGATCATATAGCAGTTGTGTATTGAAGAAGAAAAAAAAATTGTTTCTCAAAATCATGAACATCATTCTCTTTGTCAGGTCATGGACTATGCTAATCGCAGAGAAGCAGACATCATGCAAGTGGAGAAGTGGATCAGCAGTTATCTATCATATGATATAGCAGAAGAATGAATATGGAAGTATAAGTTGCCAACTTTAAAAATTATTCACTATAGTCTATTTTATTTAATATGGTCAAAATTCCCAGTGGTCACGTGCTATTATGTAGTGAGGATAGTGTGTTTGGTAGTGATAATGATACGAGTAACCTGTACACATGATGACCATTGAGTGCACCAATCAGCTGCCCCGTAGACAATGGGAGAAAGGCAGCGGGCGTGGTCTCCTTACTGCATTTTGACCATATTAAATAAAATAGACTATAGTTATCACAATTTCACACCAAATAATCAAAGGTAGATTGTATAGATGGGTGTGAACTGATAAAGAGAATGTGTATTTACCTATATTCATTATGTTTTCAATCAGGAAATCTTCTGGAGTGCCATATTGTATAGATTCTTGAAGGAAAAAAAATCATAAAAAAGACTGGCCAGAAAACGAAAAAGAAGTAACAAAAAGTTTGCTAGCTGCCGGTCCCTATGAAGAAGACAGTAAGAGATTGTAGAAAGGGGAGATGGGCTAATATAGTTCGGGAGGTCTCTTGACATTTCTCTCTTGTTGTCTTAGAGTTCACATGTGAAATCGATGAAAGAGTGAAGATACTGGTTAACGCTTTCATTAGGAAGATGGACGGAATAGGGATGAGAATAAGTAGAAAGTCTTGTGCAGTGAGGCTATGGGAGGGGGGTAAGCATGCAGTTAGCAAGTTCAGGAGACCAGTGAGCATGAAAATAACGGAAGAAGATAGCAAGAGAAGCAACATTGCGCCGGTGATTTAAAGAACTGAACTCTGACTGAAGACAGTCGACGAAAAGCATTTGACTCCACCCACTTTAGGATAGCTGTATGAGTAAATCCCCCAAAACATGAGAAACATACTATATACATGGACGGATAAGGCTCCTGTACAGAACAAGCAACTAAGGAGAAAAAAATTGACATAGACGCCACAGGACATCTACCGTAGATAACAGTTAAGTCGCCAGGACAACTTTTTTTTCTGTTTACAGACGTGTGGTGGCGTTAATACTTACATTTCTACATCAATGATTTCAGGAAAGTTAGAAGGGGCTATCTAGAGAGTGTGTCATTTTGTGTCTTCATCTGTGTCATAGTATGGCTATAAATGAACAAATTACAAAAATATCTACAAAGTGGCTATCAACAGTAGAGTCGCCATCTAGTGTTTATTTACTGAGTGTCATACCGCTGTCGTCGTCGCCCGAAAAATAAATGCGTAGCGAAATTTGAAACCGTCTATACTTGCAGATACAAAGCATAAAACAATGCTGAAACAGTGTAGATTATACAGTCATGATATAAACTACTGTGTATCATCTTCAGTGGCACATAAAAATCAGTAGTGATGCTATAATTCGTAATATTTGGCACCTGGCGACATCACTGCAGGTGGCGACTTTACTGTTATCTACGGTAGCTTCTTAGAAGTTCATGAGATTTGAAATTTCAAGTTCAGAATTCTAGTAAAGGACTGCGCCCCCGACCCGGTTTTGCTGGGGGGCCCAACCACGCAGACCCCTCCAATGCCGACGCATGGGGGGGTGGGTCTGCAGCCTATGATGAGTGTGGGGCAAAACCCTTGGGATTACCGCACTCTAAATGAATTGGGAGAGCCCTCTAGCCGATCTTTTTCTTGTGGCGGTGGCCGGGACGGTGCATAGGTGGCGCCTGCCCGTCGAATCACTCCTGGGATTAACCTTCGGAGGGTTGTACGTGTGGGCTCCTGGAACGTTCTGAGCCTCTCAGACGATCATCAACTACCTCTTTTTATCGGGCGAGCTCAGTAGGCTGAGGGTGGATATAGTGGGACTCTCTGAGACGAGGAGGCCTGGCAGTGGCGAGACTAGCAGTGGGGGTTGCACCTACTACTGGTCCAGATTGAGCAATGGTACCTGTGTCCGGGGAGTAGCTTTAGGCTTCTCCAGCAAATTGCAGCCATCTGTTGTTGAGGTTACTCCGGTTGATGAGTGTATAATGCAGGTGAGGATAAAACACACTCTGTGTTTCATGTCTCTTGTTGCAGTATACGCTCCTACCGAAGTGTGTGAAACTGAAGAAAAGATGTTCTACGCCAAACTCGACTCCGTATTAGACCAGTGTCCTCCTCGGGACACTCCCATTGTCTTGGGCTACTTCAATGCTGCTACTGGCACTGTGAGAGCTTTGTTATGTGTTGGTCTCCATGGTTCCGGTACCAGGAACATAACAGTTCTCTCCTTCTGATTTTCACGAAATCCAGAAGGTTGAGAATGGCAAGTTCTTGGTATCAGAGATAGGAGCTGCACCGCTGGACATGGCATATTAATGCTGGAGGGGTAGCTAAGGAGATCGACCACATCTTCGGTAGTACTCGTTGAAGGATTCTCCACAACTGCAGGGTTTACCGGGGTGCTAAGTTCTTTGCAACTGATCACAGACTTGTTGTTGTTACACTTCAGCTTTATGTCAAGTCCATAAGAATCTCAAGAGGTAATCATAATGTGTTTTATCTTGAGGAGCTGAAGGACTTGACATGTGCCCATGAGTACGCGGTGGCAGTCTCAAATCGGTTTGATGTGCTCGGTGCCCTCGAGGACCCTGTAGAACTGTGGGATACCTTCAAACGTGAAACTCTCCAGGCTGCCAAGGAGTGTATTGGGGAGCGCCCGAGGTCAAGGCGTGGTTTTGTCTCGACGGAGACGCTGGAGAATATCAAGGAGAGTCGCGCTTCCAGGCTTGCTGGGAACCAGGACCAGCACAGGGCTCTGTCACGCAGTGTAGTGCCAGGAAAAAGCCTTAAGTCTCCCCTGAGTGGTCGTTTTATTAAACTAATTTTCTTCTTTCCCCAAGTGATAACCGATGTAAAACCCCATATATTATAAGTCCAATTAAGGAGATATGGCTATATAAATCATTATAGGGACTATGGTGTCCTAGTTTGTATGGAAAGTATCTGAGGCAATGTTCTCCTAAATAATATTAACATGACCATATAAAGTATGGCTTTTATACCACCTCTAAGGTTCATACCCTTCCCAAGATTAATAATTCTTTGTAACAGTAGTAATGGAACCCTCACAAGGCAAACTTTTTTACACACTCGATGCAGTCATCAAGAGATACTCAGTTAGTATACGGTACTATTAGTTTTGAAAGCTTAATAGCCTAGATTTAACAACACTGCAGATCCCTTTGTGAAAGTGTTACCCATAATCCCTTGGTCTTCCTCCCCGCTTATCTCATGCCCTCATCCAGACCTCCCCATTCCAAGTGAATATCTGTTAAGATACCTAACGTAGCTTTATTTCCCATTGTCTAACGAAAGTTGGAACAGGCAGTTATCTTGTTATGAATACTCGGAAGCCGGATGGAATATAACGAGATTATAAGTTCATAAAACTAAAAACATATCCTCCCCGCTGTTCTCCTCATGGCCCCATCCACTCATCCTGACCTGCTCCCCATTCCAAGAAAAATGCAGTCATGAGTGCCTCATCCATATGTGGTGCCACCCAGTGTGTGCCTCACAACACAGTTTACACATTGTTTGCCCCAGTTTGTATGTATAGTCAGTGAAGATATATATTTTTTTCGTAGAGATGAAAAGGGTGACAATATTTTTTTGGGGTTGGTACAGAAGGTGCAATATAAAAGGAGCAATGTATGTTTAGGGTCATCATTGAAACGTTAGTTCCGGGAGGTAAGTTTTTTAGACCTGAAATCCCTATGTACTAGTCATAGACAATGACCCTGAATAAAGATAACCATGACAACGAAAAGGTAGGGTGATGTGCTATAGGTAGGGAGTAAGGAAACTACTATATTATGCGAGTTCTGGTTTCAAGAACGAGTAGCCATGGTAATTTTTCATGTTGTAAACTAGAAAAGTATCTGGGGAAAATAGGAAAAATAAATTAGTTATGTTTAAAGGGAAATAAAAGAGTCCTCATTCATTATCCTGATAACTTTGCTGTATATTGTCTTCGTGTGTTCCTCTTGCAAATTGATCATTAGGTCCAGAATCAACAAAAACAACACCTCCGAAGAGAACGTAAGTAAAGCTATTATAAATAATTAGGCTCCTCAAGGCCATAATTTTGGGGTGGTGCCAGGCTACCAACCAAGGTTAGTTTGGGTTATCTATGGTCCCCCTATGAGTAATCTACCCCTCATATATGTCCTCTCCCCTATCTTCTACTTCCCCTGACAGTCCTGCTGTTAAGTCTCTTCTTGACTTCGGTCTCCCTCCTGGCTGTACACGCGACTCCCTTTTGTCTCAACAATCCCCATCCCTGACCCCTCGCCCCCCTGACCCTACTACACCAGAGTTCCACATAGAACGAGAAATTGGTCGATAAACGAGGTCGATGTGAATTCACACATATGTGAAACACATAACCTATGGGAAAAATTGATATTGGTCGATCGGCTCTCCCGTCCCGTACTATAAAATAAGTACTCCTTGATTGCTTGTTTAAGGAAGTTATCCTGAAATAGTTTTAACAAATTTTCTGCGTCATTGCTTCCTACAATTAAATCCTAGTTATGTTCCTAAGATTGAATTCTACCACGCATAAAAAAATAATTGATTATATCTACAAGCCTTGCTTATTTCATGCCATATATAGGAACTGAATCTTCCTTACATAAGTTTGGAGGCCTGTACACTACACCGAAGACCATCAGATTTTGTATCAGTTCCTTCTCTTAATTTCCACCCATATAGACTACACTATCATCTGTTTTTATAACATTGTTAACACAACACTGCAATGTATCCCTGGCATAAAGTACAACTCCTCCTCTCCTGCCTAACCTGTCCTTGTGAAATAACTTATTTCCCTTTATCTCAACTTCTAATTAAATAATTTGCCTGTGATTTCCTAGATTTCAAAAGGTAATTGTGGCCCAGAGCAATGTGAAGCCTCTGTCAGATCTGGCATTATTCTCATGGCAGCATCACCTGGCTCCATCTTACGGCCACTATGCAAGTCTCTGTCTGTCCACAGGGCCTGATCTACTCCCCTTGACCAAGACTGCCCCTTCAGGAATCCCCCTCAGAATACCTCAACACCAAGAAAGAGTAAAGAGAAGAGAGAAGTAAGAAACCTAAAGACCCCCTCCCCCCCCTGACAGGATAATGCGACCTGTTTCAGGCCAAGTTCAAATTTTTCAACAACTTATTAACTTTCCATAATCAGAACTGAAGTTCGAATTTTCAGAGTTTTCTGCAGTATCTTCCACCTCCTCTGTGCCATCCACTTCGTCAGCCAGCCTCTACATCGCCTCCAACACATTAAGCACCTCAAGCACTGAAGACCTTACCTTACAAATCCCCAGTGACACCTGCCAGATGTTCACCAGTTCAGTAGCGCTCCGCCATGGTATGGAGCTCGCTGAGCCTCGCTCCCCCACAGTCTCAACCACGTGCACCTAAGTCAAGATTGATGAGGAATAGGAGGAGGCTGCGGCATTCCACGGCCACAGATATCGTGGCAGCTATCCACAATACTCGATCATGTCAAGATGAAGGAGGCATATACTGCGTTAATACGCGAATACTATCAACATAAGAGGGTGGTAAAGGGGAGAGATGCATTGGAAGATGAATCACAACCAACATTCATCGAGCTTTAGGCAAATAATAATTGGTATATAAGGAAACGTAGATGTAGGAACGTACACACAGGTCCATGAAAGCATTAAACATCCTCGACGCACATCGTGTAATGGCTGTGTAGCAAATAAATATTCAAATAACATTTTCATAGTGCCCTAAACATTTCAGTTTGATATCAATCCATCTTTAAGTTAGAAAACAATGCTAGGCCTAAGAGCTCAAAACAATTAGATATCGATGTGTAATACATGTACTGACAATCACGCTACTATTCTTTATAGACTAGGTCAAATTTCAGAAAATGTTAATGGTGGAGGCATTTCATGTTTACGGCTGGCAAACAACATTTGTAGACGTATTTATATGTTCTAAATCGATCTAGGTGGTTTGCCCGACTGTATTTTCAACGGTGAACCCTTAAACGTGACAAATCCAAAATGGCCGCCACCGAAACTTGACAAATTCATTTTGGGTCATATCTTTGGTACCAGACATGGTAAGAACATAAATTGAACATCTTTTTGTATGTTTTCAGGTACAAGGTATCCGTTGAGATCATTATTTATACATATATATACCCTAGATATGACAAAAATGAATTTTTCATGTTTCGGTGGCGGCTATTTTGAATTTGTCACGTTTAAGGGTGACCCGCCAGAAGAAGAGGAATAAATAATAGAAGTGAATTGTGATGTAATAGAAGAAGTGAAACAGTTTTGTTATCTTGGTGACATGTTAGATAGCGAGGGTGGAGTGTAGAGAGCAGTAAGAACATGGGTAACAACTACATGGATGAAGTGGAGAGAGATAGCGGGACTGCTGATAAACGAGTATTCCACTGAAAAACAGAGGAAGAGTATTTGAAGCATGTATAAGATCAGTTTTGCTTTATGATTCCGAGACATGGGTTTTGACGAAGAAGTTGGAGGATGTGTTGGTTGGGTGTGATTGGAGAGAAGTGTCCAGTGAAGAGGTGGCAAGAAAATGTGGATTGAAGGAACTGAGTAGTGCTGAGAGTAAGGCGATTGAGGTGGCTTGGGCACGTGAAGAGGAGAGAAGGTGGTGAGGCATTGGGGAGAGCTGTTAGAGTGGAAGTGCCAGGTCGCCGTCCACCGGGCAGGGCAAGGAAGACATGGAGGCAGTGTGGTGAAGTGGATCTGGCAGCATTGGGCATTGATGATGTTGAGGCAACGAATAGAGATAGTTGGAAGTGTATCATCGGCCGTCTAACCTCATAAAATATTATGGGAAAAACTGACGTTAAACAGAAAGAAGAAGAAATGCAGCATGAATCAAAGATACAAAATTAAAGCCAAGACAAACTTTAAATTTGCACAGCATTATTGGTATAAAAGTATATTTAATTACCATTACACAGAGTTTGAGATAATGATGGGTAAAGTATTTATGAAAATTTACATATAGCCTAATAGATTAAACCAATGCTTCACAATGTTATTTATTGAAATCATACGTAGTACATCACTAAACCAGATTTCTACAATTATACTATTTTCTAGGGATTCTTAGTCTATCTATAAACCTGTACACAAGGTTCCTTATCACAGCCTGACAGCTTCTATCATTGCAGTAAGTAAACATCTCACTTGCACTGCACCAGCCAGGTAATGTATACAAATCCGTGAAAGCATTGTTGTATGCAATGTATACATTCTTCATAGGAGTATGTATTAATATTTCTCCATTATAGGTGGGGAGTGTTCATGGCTGTACAGTTAAGCTTCAAACAATTCCATTTTGACATCAACTGTCCACATATGAAATTTACTTATCAATGTACTGTATTAGCTTTTGTATATATAACATAAGAAAATAAGGAAGCTACAAAAGGCCGCGAGACCCACCCACGAGGTAGTTCCTATTACTTAACACTACCTACATCCACTTTTCATCCCTTTCCATGAATGTATCTAGCCTCCTATTAAAGCACCCTAATGACTCCGCACTAACTACCTGTCTACTGAGTCCATTCCAATCATTTACCAGCCTATTTGTGAACCAGTTTTTCCCTATTTCTTTTTTTAAATTACGTTTTTCCAGCTTGAATCCGTTACTTCTTGTTCTACCCTGGTTACTAGCTGTAAGAACTTTTCCTACATCTCCTTTATTGTATCCAAAAATTTTAACATTCTATCAGATCGCCCCTTACTCTACGTCTCTCGGGTGAGTGTAAATTTAATAGCTTCAATCTCTTCTCATAACTAAAGTTATGCATCCCATGAATCACTTTGGTCATCCTTCTCTGCACTGATTCTAATAAGGCTATATCCATCCTGTAATACGGAGACCAAAACTGAACCGCATAGTCTAGGTGAGGTCTGACTGGAGCCAAATAAAGCTTTATAATAACCTCAGCACTTCTACTTTTAACACTCCTGGTAATTAATCTGAACACCCTATTAGCTCTATTTCTAGCCTCAATACATTGCTTCTTAGGACGGAGGTTTGAGCTCACCCTCACTCCAAGATCTTTTCAGCGATACATTGCATATGGTGTATCTTATTACCAGGGTTTTTTCTACCAACATTCATTATGCTACACTTATCAATATTATATTCCATCTGCCACCTGACTACTGACTCATTTAATTTATCTCACTGATAAATAAGTAAATAAATACACACAAACCTCGATTTCCCGGATATCGGATTTGCCGGACAAAATCCGAGGTCCGGGAATATGTCAGTCTCGGACAATTATTATTATTATTATTATTATTTATTTTTTTACGTTGAAATGCCTGGTCCTGTTCGTAAATTGACCAAGTAGACCGGCGGTCCGAGCGTCTCCTGTCACCCATGGTCAGTGTCCGCGCCTCCCGCCAGGTGGCAGCATGCTCAGCGGTCGTATTGTTTAAATTTGGGGGCACAACATTCACGGTTCACCTGCACAGCCTCCGTCAGTCACCTGACTTCCACTGCCCCTGGTGCAAGAACATTTCTGAGACTATTGAACACTTTCTGCTGCCTCCCGCCAGGTGGCAGCATGCTCAGCGGTCGTATTGTTTACATTTGGGCACACGACACTCACGGTTCACCTGCACAGCCTCCGTTAGTCCCCTGACCCCCACTGCCCCTGGTGCAGGAACGTCTCTTGAGACTATTGAACACTTTCTGCTGCCTCCCGCCAGGTGGCTGCATGCTCAGCGGACGTAAAAGTCCGCGGCGGGGTAGTTGATATTGTCGGTTGCCGGACAGTAAATACTAGAGTAGGATAAACGTCCGGGGGTGGGTAATGGCATCGGACTTTTTTTTTTTTTTTATATACTTGCGATTCCCGGACTTTTGCGGTTCCCGGACCAGTGTTCCCCTCTATTAGTCCGGGAAATCGAGGTTTGTGTGTAATAATAAAGTCTCCCTGCAATATGTTTACATCAGACTGTGATCTAATAATCCCACCAACCTTAGTATCATCAGCAAACTTGCTGATATCACTGCTAATCCCACTATCCAAGTCGTTGATGTAAAAAAAAAATAGTAATGGACCCAAAACAGACCCTTGTGGAACTCCACTCATTACCTGCCCCCATTCATATTTAGAGCCATTAATTGTAACCCTTTGTTGCCATCACTTAGCCAAGCTCTGAACGAAGAACCTTCCCATCTATTCCATGAGCCCTAACCTTATTTAAGAGTCGCTCGTGTGGTACTTTGTCAAATGCCTTACTAAAGTCCAGATATATTATATCATAATCCTTATCAAATTATCTGCCGTCTCATAAACTTTCCTATAAAAACTCAATAAATTGGTGAGACATGACCTACCCTTGGTGAATCCATGTTGTGAATCAATTACCAAACTGCTTTTCTAAGTGCTCTCTTAATGTTTTTTGCAATAATAGATTCCAATAATTTACCTACCACTGACGTTAGACTAACGGGTCTATAATTTACATTAGTCCTCTGTCTCCCTTCTTAAATATGGGGACTACATTTCCCTTCCTCCACATTAACGGCACTTTGCCTATATCAACTGATTTCCTAAAAATGTGTATTAACGACTCACTAACAACCTCTTTGCATTCTTTTAATACTCTGGGATAAACTTCATCTGGTCCTGGTGACTTAAAATGCTTCACTCTATCTATACCCTCTTCTACCATTGCCCTAGTTATCACAATATCTGAGTTTCTCATCATCGCTTCCTCTAAACATCTGTTCACTATCAGGTACCGTCTGTATATCCTCCCGAGTAAAAACACTTAAGAAATAATCATTTAAAATTTTATGCATATCCTCATCAGAACTTACAATCTCACCCGGCTGTATTTTTAACGGTCCCACTAAATCCCTAGTCTTTGTCTTATAGACCTGAAAAAATATGTCTATATAATGGTAATGCAAGAATCAGGAACTACTACGTGTAAGTCTCCAGGCCTCTTGTAGCTTCCTAATGTGTCAAGGTGGTAATATCATTGTTGATCCAGTGTCCAAGGTATTAGTAAGAGTTTACCACTTCAAGGTTTGCATCAGCTAGGATTTTTTTTCCAAAATTTACATCTTTATGTTGACTTTGTCTAAAAATCGTAATCCTGCTTTTCTCACTATCAAATTTGACAATCAAATCTATTTCATTAATCTGTAAGGTATTGATTTTCCTGTCTTTCTTCCATATATCATAATTTTCTGCATAAAAAAAAAAAAATTCTATATAACAATGCAATATATTTTCTTTTCAGCAAAAAACATTGGGTTTTTTATCTTGTGCTACATCATCCTTTAACTCCAATAATTTAGAAGCTAAACCAGCTACATTATAATGACATATTTTCCGTTTGCTAATGAAATATTTTCCTTTTGCTATCTTTATGAGTCATCTTTCAGGGGATGGGGCAGAAAATCAGCCAAAACCAGTTTTTAGCAAATATTGCTATAAAATTTCGCCACATGACTGCTGTAGGATGAACAAGGCTTTGTAATTTTTCTTAATATTTTGATATTCATCAGAAATTGTAAAAAAACCCATGGCGGACGGTCCCTTTAAAGAGTCAAGAATACAGAGCATCTGGTAATTTATCATGAAATGACCCTAATAACGCATTATAAACACTTATTACTTTAATGAGAGAGAGAGCACTTACAAAAAAACAGTATTTTCTGTGGGGAAAATTGAAAAATAAAGAAAGTTTATGCCTTCTAGGTTTAGTTCTTAGGTTTCTAAATATGCTCAAATTAACATTGAGACAAAAGTAGCTACACACAAACATACACACAAATTTATATAATATTCAACATCCTCAAACTGATGCTGCAATTTATAGGAAGTAAAAGTTAAACACTTAGGTTAGAAGAAGAATGGATACACCTAGTATAAAATAGTCTGATTCTTGAATCCATGAATGGAGCTGTAATTATTCTTAGAGGTGGACTGAGTGATACTTTGTGTGGCAGGGAGGCGACTCTGACCCCTCATCACAAGTTCCAACTCTGTGTAGTCTGTGAGGCGTTGCACATCTTGGTCATTTCGAAGGCGAGTGTTTGGTAGTTTTCTATGTGAATAAAGAAAAATTTCATATAATATATGCCCATTTACAACATATATTTTTCAAGCTATATAATACGATGGTAAGCAATGTTGAGGCTGAAATTCTATCTTAAATGAGGTTATACCACATAAGCCTAGGAGAAGGGGCACAATGTCTGGTTAGGATGTGAAGCTATATGTAGCAAGCATATGTTCTTTTGAAATTAAGTGAATATGTGAACACAGCTTTGGGCATCAATATTCTGGAGGGCGATTAACTTTATTTGTTGTCTTGGGGAAGATTATAAAAGATCAATACATTTTTTCCGGTAAAGGTAAGTGCATGAACAGGCACTAAGAAAGTAATAAGAAAAAGCTAAAAAAAAAATCAGAGAAGGGTATACTGTAGTAGTATGCAGCACACTGATATGAAAGAATTTTGTAATCTTTCTAAAGATTAATCATGAGCATGAACACACATTATGTGATTTAGTAATTATACATAGTCATGAAACAGCAAAAGCAAGACAGTAAACCCTCTCTAATTTGAAGCCGTATAATTCAAACTGGATAATTCGCCGTTTCAGGCCCAGATCGAATTTTTCAACAACTTTCCATAATCCAAACTGAAGATCGAATTGTGCACACATTGTTCAAATTGTCAAAGTTTTCTGCAGCATCTTCCACCTCCTCTGTGCCATCTACTTCATCAGCCAGCCTCCACATCGCCTCCAACACATTAAGCACCGAAGACCTTACCTTACATATCCCCAGTGACACCACTGTTGTGTTCAGTAGCGGTCACCCCCACCCCCCTCGCACTCTTCCTACTGAACGATACTGAACGTTTCACAATACATATTGCTACCAAGATAGCAGCTGCCAAAATTTATCTTGGTGGCTATTCTAATTGTTGCAGAATAACTTGATGACCCAGTATTTGATGCAGCAGAAGTTATAGCAGCAGGAAATGAAATATTAAGGAGGTAAGAAGAGGAGTCTTTCTTTGCCCTTTGATTGTGGCGTGAGCTGGCAACTCATTGGCGATCCACCTCCCAGCAGTGCTGCTGTGTGAGGGTGGCGTGTACTAGGCATACTCTATGCTGACGTCACTGTGCGCCTGCGTGTGCGCCCATTAGCAATGCCTTACTGAACGCAGCCCTTGCCTGAAGACGCTATCAGTGACACCTGAGTGCTGTGTACAGTAGTACTGCATTTCAAGACTTCAGTATTAGCCATGTTTTGGTGGGTACAAGTACTACAATCTGTGCTGTTTTAGCATCTTTTAGCGAGTTCTTATTGTGTGGAGGGGATAGAGGTAACCATCGGATAATTCGGACTTTCGGCTAATTCGACCCAGGTCTTCCCCCAATTAGTTCGAATTAGAGAGGGTTTACTGTATTTCACTCCAAAAGTATAAAAATTTATGGCACAAAAATATGTTTAACTTTAATTCTTACCTCCAGAAACCAATGCCTATCTTTTCCCGACAAGCTAACCCAGCTAGCACTAACTAAGATACTTATCAGGTGGATAGGAGGGTTATGTTGGCTTAAAGGACTTGATCAATACTGCACCAACACGGCACTCGGCGTGGCGCGCGTGATCATAGCCGGAGGTGAACGACGGAGTTGAGTGTTTTGGTTTGGCTTCAGGACATGCTATCAACCAACTTGACGTGGCGGGATATTCGCAGTGTTGCTAAAACACGACCTTTGGTTTTTAACTTATATATACAAATTCAAATACAACTTCTCGATTTAATCGGAGAAGCTTAGCAAGAGGTGTTGCTAAGTTGGGAATCTAAAGTGTACTAAATTTAATCGCGGGCGGCAGGGGCCACCCCGAATACCTAGACTACGTGTCAACGTATCTGAGGCACAAATATTATAACGGCGGCTAATGACCAGTCGTTTCTAATGAAGGTGATAATATAAGGTGATAATGGTTAATACCGCTGGGATTGTTCATTTATCATATCCCAATACTTATATTTTACTTAAATTACCTTATTTTCTACCTGATACCATTATAAAATATATATATATATATATATATATATATATATATATATATATATATATATATATATATATATATATATATATTGCTAATTTTAATAATTCAGATAAAAATCTAATAAAATTAAATAATGGGGTTAAATGGGAAAAATATTCGATTTACGAATTTTCGATTTACAAACAGTTTTTCAGGAACATAACCCATTCGTAAATCGAGGTGGCCGTGTAGTAGTTTTGTTCAACCCCCTTTGAACAAAACTACTACACGGCCACCTCGATTTACGAATGGGTTATGTTCCTGACAAAACTGTTTGTAAATCGAAAATTCGTAAATAGAATATTTTTCCCATTTAACCCCATTATTTAATTTGAGATAGGTTCCTATGGACAATAATCACATCCATAGAATGTCATAAACTGCTATAAAAGGCAGGAACTCTACTCTTACGTGCGCTGACAAGTCAGAGAGGTTAACAGGGTGGGTTGGAGCATTGTCGAGGAGGAGCAGTGCCTTAGAGAGATGTTCTTCTGAGAGCAGTACCTCTCCACTGCAGGGCAAAAGTAATTGGTGAACCAGTCCTCAAATAAATATCTGTTGGTCCATGCCTTCTTGCTAGAACGGTATATGACTGGTAACGTAGCCTTAACATGACCTTTTAGGGCCCGTGGGTTTTTAGTGATGAATTAGCAGAGGTTTCTCTAGTGTTATGGCTTTTCTGGCTTTCTTGGGCTTAGGACCACCCACACTAGCACTGGCACCATGCTTGGGAGGCATTATTCACTGAAATAATCACTGAAATGTCTGATTATACACAATAATGTTCATAAACACAGCACGACTGGTCGGAGAATATGTAAACAAACAATCTTGAGCGTCCCCGCGTGTGGATGTGCTGAGCCAATGGTTCTGTTTACTGAACCTTTTACAATATTTAGGTGTTATAAATATTCTTACTATTTATGTATTACATTTTTTTAATTTTTTTTTTTATGAATTTACGAACTTTTCTTCGTAACTTCGAATTATTCGTGTGTAAACCAAATTTTGGGACAAAATAATTTTGTTCGTATCTTCGAAAATTCGTAAATAGTGTGTTCGTAAATCGCGGTATGAGTGTACTACTCTACTAATTGAGAGGGTGGTTGGTGGATAATTTCCACAGAGATTTTTCAAAAATACACACTCTATGACTACTGATGTAAAGGGACATCTAATTAACACACTTCAAAGTAGAGCTAAAAGATATTAGACTTCGCAATTTTTTTTGTGCCTCAATAAATACTTGCATCCTCCTAAAACATTATCTAATTCAAACAATATTTTCATCCTGTGCTCATCCAAAATACAAGCATCATGCATTTATTTTATTCATGCTCTTCTATTTATTAGCAGTTATATTTAAGTTCAGTGCAAAAGCATATACAAATCAAGGTAACACACTGATAAATCAGTGGCTGAGATACATATTAATGTCAATTACGCCTATGCAAGATGCAACCTGCATGCTGCATACCATTGACCTATGACAACTCTGGCTGCATATTCATACTTGTTTAAATATGTGAATCCCATACTAGAGCACCCAATAGGAGGAGTCAACAACGCGATGATAATCTGGGAATCTGTACAGTTGTCCTGCCATTGCCAAGTACTGGGCGGAAATATAGTTACTGTATTAAGTGAAACATAATTACTTCCAAAAATAAAGATATATTTTTGGTAGTTATTTTTCATGTGCCATTTATAATTGAAAGACAGATTAGGAAAATAAAACATATCAGTATTAAGTACTACAACTTCCGCGTATAGGTGACCTACGTAAACTGCCACCAATAGACAATGCACAAGTTCTCCTATGCCTGTTGAACAAGAGAGGGTGGACAATGCCAAGAATAGTGCCTTCGAATGTGAGATAGGCTTTCAGCTTCATAAGGAGGTAACCGGAGGTAAATTTATCGTACACGTATGATAATTATCGTACGTGTGGCAAAACTGCGGCAGGGCCACATAGGGGTGCAGGGTGGGAGGGGTTTCCATTGCATGATTTGAGTACACACAAACCTCGATTTCCCGGACTAATAGGGGGGGAGCACTGGTCCGGGAACCGCAAAAGTCTGGGAATCGCAGGTATAAAAAAAAAAAAAAAAAAAAAAAAAAAAAAAAAAAAAAAAAAAAGTCCGATGCCATTACCCACCCCCGGACGTTTATCCTACTCTAGTATTTACTGTCCGGCAACCGCTAATATCAACTACCCCGCCGCGGACTTTTACGTCCGCTGAGCATGCTGCCACCTGGCGGGAGGCAGCAGAACGTGTTCAATAGTCTCAGAGACATTCCTGCACCAGGGGCAGTGGGAGTCAGGGGACTAACGGAGGCTGTGCAGGTGAACCATGAGTGTCGTGTGCCCAAATGTAAACAATACGACCGCTGAGCATGCTGCCACCTGGCGGGAGGCGCGGACACTGACCAGGGGTGACAGGAGACGCTCGGACCGCCGGACAACTTGGTCGATTTACGAACAGGACCAGGCATTTCAACGTAAAAAAAAAAAAAAAAAAAAAAAAAAAAAAAAAAAAAAAAAAAAAAAAGTCCGAGATTGACATATCCCCGGACCTCGGATTTTGTCCGGCAAATCCGATATCCGGGAAATCGAGGTCCGGGAAATTGAGGTTTGTGTGTATGTATAATTTAAATATGATAAGATACACACAAACCTCGTTTTCTCGGACTAATAAGGGGGAGCACTGGTCCGGGAACCGCAAACGTCCGGGAATCGCAACAGTCCGAGGCCATTACCCACCCCCGGACGTTTATCCTACTCTAGTATTTACTGTCCGGCAACCGCCAATATCAACTACCCCGCCGCGGACTTTTACGTCACTTTGCTGTTGTTTTCATGACAATGAAATGGTTTCAAGCCTCCAGGGCCTACCATCTGAGCCCTGGAGGTCACTGCCTACAGGCGCTATAGGCATAGAAGTGAAAAAAAAAAAAAAAATAATAATAATTGCCGACTGTCTTTGCCTTGCTGAGTTATATCAAATTCCAAGTTATACAATGCAGAGTTATAAGGGTTTTAGTGTACTCCTTTATAAGTGATTAACCATGACGGTGTGTGGTACTGTGGTTTCTGGAGGTACTGGAGGAGACAGGAGAGAAGAGAGGAAGGCATTGTGACAGTGTTATTGCCGTATAACATTGTCACACAACCATCAGCTGATGCCCTCACTCACTCAGACCAAAACAAATGAAAATGTTTTAGTATCCCAGACAAGGGAAGAGTTGACAAATCTGTTAACAAAGGAGACAAAGTTTGAAGAGAACTTATGAAGCGATTGTGGAAATTATCCACTAAAACCGCTCTCTAATCGGGAGAATGGTAGGGTGGGATACGCCTCCCCTGTCAAAAAGGGAGATGAGTAAAAATTCGACCTATGTATATATTATTATAGAATTGGGTATAAATTAAGATACACTAAATATAGTAATATAATTCTGGTGGTATTCACTAGTACCACAATTAATCAAAGGATTAACATAATATAAGAATTGTGAGGAAGATATTGGAACCTCCACGTGTAGGAGTAAACATTATTGGAACGTACACGTGTATAGCTCCAGCCGTCTTGATAAGAGTTTTTGGTCAAGACAGCATTCACGCATTAGACCCTACACGATTAAGGTGTAGTACTCTCTTGATTATACACTTAAGGTGTAGTCACGCTCATCATATTACAGGAGAACCTCGTTTATCCGGCACCCACGAGGGGGAGCGCATGCCGGATAACTCATTTTGCCGTTGTTTTGAGTTACTCTTATGGAATCGCCCAAATTCCCCCCCCCCCCCCCCATCACAAGGAACCAGCCAAGGGCACAACAAAAATGGGTAACACAAAGCCTGCTTAGTTGCCAGTCCCTATAAAGAAGACAGTAAGAGAATAAAATAAAAAAGAGGGGTGAGCCAATTTAGTTCGGGAGGTGTCTTGTTACTCTTATTTTGAAAAGATGTAAGTCATAGGAAAGTGGAAAAATAGAAACAGGAAGAGAGTTCCAGAGTTTATCAGTGGAAAAAAAAAAAAAAAAAAAAAAAAAAAAAAAAAAAAAAAAAAAAAAAGCCTGGGTCAATTTGTGCCGTTGTTTTGAGGCTGCCGTTGTTTTAAATGCCGGTTAAACGAGGTTCTCCTGTACTAAGAGTGAGCCAGCATAACCGATCAATCGGTTAAACCAAGGACGAAGTGGTAAAAACACCACAACAGTACGTGCCGCGCCAGGAACTGTGGAAAGTTACCCTCGGCCTACCACCATTGCCGCCATTACGTGCACCTATCACAATTACCAGCGCCCTACAGCGACTACCACCACTCCCTCAAATAATAATCAAGCCTTCAAATCATCAACCCATCTACCACTGCTGAGTATACCTTAGTTAGCATCTAAATAGGGTATCATTGCAGTCTAGGTAGTTCTTGGGTTAATAGCAAGGTGAGTTCACATCAATTATTACTATAATTTCAGCAGCGATACTAAGCGTCAAAGGTCACAAGAAGAAGATGAATCGAGAGAGACAGAGATGGAAGTTTTTAACACTTAGGCACCCAGCAGTAGAAGGGCCACTCACACCAATAATTTTTTATTTTTTTTAAACGCTCAAAGTTTGACGAACTACCGACAACCAGAACTTTGTTAGTTTTATGCTACGGCAATAAACTTTGTCTCAAAATGACCGTTAAACATTCAGGATCATGAAAACTGTTCGGTATCATGATATTCAGTACATATTTTTTGCATTTTTCTTGCAACTTGTGTTAGCGTTTCGGAAGCTACACCAAATTTTGCGCTTTCAGTAAATACTGCACATGATAATGATGTTTTGTTAATAGTGGAACATAAAAACACAAAATACACAATTTTAACAATAACAAAGTGGAAAATGGTGGGAAAACTGTACAATGGCATAAGGCCCACTCGTTCAACTACACTAGTACCGGCCCACTACTAGCCACTCTGCTTGTGGGCCAAGAGAACCAAAACAAAGGGTAACATATGGCGGCGGCTGCCACTTGCCTGCTATTGGCTGAGAGCAGTCACGTTACGGGAGGGGAGCGCTCTGATTGGCTGATACCCTCCCTGCACTGGTTGAGCCGCCGTTCTAATACGGAATTTGCCCCAGAATTTTTGTTCGTATCATGAGGACAACTCATCCTGGATGGGCAGCCCTTCTAGCGCGTAATATTACTCAGCAGCATGTTACGCCTGCATCTACGCTATGAATCCTTTCATGGATTTTTTTACCTTACCCACAGTGTTTGAAGAGATACTCATCCACACCCACGTGAGAGTTAAGACCTCAATAGAGTGCTATACACACTTATCTCGGTTTTGGCCGAGGTGGAGCCTTCCGAAACGCCTCACTTGTTTCAAGGATATATCTGCCCATTGTACAAGTCTTTGTAGTATTGCTTCTTTATCACATATCATGATTTTGTCATTGGTATAAGACTTTAATAATATGTACTAAAAAAAACCCTTGCCTAATATGCAAAATAATGAATCTGATAATTACTGTATAAGATGATTTATTGCATAATTCACTGTTATAAAAAATGGCAATTTCCTTAAAGTCAAACTGAACAATATACAAACCTTATTCTTTCCACCAGCTGAGGATTTATGGCCATTTCTCTACAACAAGCTGCTAATAGAGAACTGTAGTTGATCTGTGCTTTTTGTAGGTCAATTTCAATAAAATCTGGGTCATCTGAGTTTGCAACTCGCACCTTGAGCACCATTTCTGAAATGAAAGCCTATGTTCACATAGTGATAAATGTGATTATTAGTCAAACTTGCTGCAGTTACCTAAAAAAATAGAAATACAGTTTTCAACATGCAATATTGAGCCAACAGATAACCTATCGATTGAACAAAACATACAATTCAGATTACACAAAACAAAGCAAAGTAGAGAAAAACAGAAAAAAATTACTCTAGCACCATCTAAAAATATGCACAAGTAGATGGAGATATCTTGGCAAGAACCAGAAAAGACCCACATGGAATTACTAACTAGAAGAAATTATATAGAATGCTAATGTAGAAAGATTTGGGACTGGTAATACTAGACACGCTGTCACCTGAGAAATATATCAGCAACGTATTTGGGTCCAATGTGGAATGTTAATAAATATATAGGTGGCTTTTCATTATATGGATATGGACAAAATGAGGAAAATAATAACTACAGTACCCTCCCGAGGTTCGCGCTTGCTTTATTCCCAAGGCATAGCGCAAAACTCGCGGATCGCGAAAATCGGGTATTAAAAACACTGTAAAAATGCTTATTTAGTCCGGTGCAAGGTGTACCTACCGTATATTACAGCTTATAAGACTCACTTTTTCCCCCAAAAAATATCCTGAAAATGCCCCAAGCCCCTGTCCACCCAGCAGTGAATGGGTACCGGGTGTTAGCCAAGGGTTTGTGACCCGCCTCCCGGGGTAGTGGCTTCGGCCAACACTACGTAGAGGAGAGGAAAGGAGGAAGAAGAGGAGGGAGGAGAGGAGCTTGAGCTTGAAATGGGAGTCACCCAGCGGATGCTGTCGGTGAATCCTTTAGTCCGGCGTTCTCCCATAACATGTATTCTGTCCTACGAACGATACTTGATCTTAATCTTGATATTACAGGTGGCCTATTCTATTAGGCCAGGTCTTTGAACCGGTGTTGCATAAAATAAGTAACACCTTGGAATAAGTAGCCCCTGACCTTACACCCCTGCCATTCCTTATTTATTTACCACAAAATACTCCTTTGTAAGTGATTAACAAGGACGTGTGTGGTACTGTGGTTGCTGGAGGTACTGGAGGAGACAGGAGAGAAGAGAGGAAGGCATTAGAGGTACCGTAGAGAAGGGAGGAAGGCATTAGTGTAGTGATTAGTTAGTAAGAGCAAGGCATTGAGTGATCTACCTCTGTACACTTCTTATGTCTATGTTAGTGTGCTTTTATATATGACAAGGCAGGTGAAGCCTGCTTGTTAAAATTATCTTGTTAAAAATTTCCATCTCTTGTCTCTCAATTCGTCTTCTTCTTGTGACTTTTGACACTTAGTATCGCTTCATAGGTTCCCTTCAAACTTTGTCTGCTTCGTTAACCCGCTGGATACCAGTGACGCATCACGTGCGTTGAGTATGTATGCAACGCCCAGTCCCAGCAACGCAATTTTAAGATAATTCCTGAAAAGTTGCGATTCCCGGACCAGTGCTCCCCCCTATTAGTTCGGGAAAACGAGGTTTGTGTGTACTAAATACTAAATACATTTTACGAATGTATTTAAATACTAAATATATTTTACGAATGTATTTAAATACTAAATATTAAATACATCAATTGTATTTAAATACATTTGTAAATACATTTTAAATACACACAAATTTCAACATGTCTGAAAAAAAATGGATTTCCTTAGATTTTGAGTTTCTTTAGAAATTTCCTTCTCAGGCCTAAATTTCCTTGAAATAAGGAAATTTCCTTTAAAGTGGAAACACTGGTTCACTGTAACATCGGGGTTGCCAGATAGTTGGGCGGGTTTATGGCCAAATAAACTGATAAAAAAGTATTAACATTTTTATATTATGAGTATTTAAATACAATGTATTTAAATATTCATAAAAGTATTTAAATACATGACAACCAATGTATTTATAAATACATTTCCAAAAACACAAATGTATTAAAATACGTATTTAAATACAATAGTATTTAAATACTGCCCAGCTCTGGTGATAGGTATGGGTGTGGCACATTGTATTGCCGGCCCCAGTTGCATTACTGCTGGGTCAGCAGGTTGAGAAGCCGGCAGGTTTGTAGAGAGGTCAATTAGCTTATTATCATCTCTTATAAATAGATGGTAGCATAATAGATATTTACATAGAGTAGTTATATCATCAGTTTATTCTATGGTAAAAACATTACTTGCTTCTCACTATATGTCGTCTATATGTTTAGTAGTGGAGCAGATGTATATGTGTGATAGATAAACGAGTAGTTGACACCTGCATGAGAGAAGCAGCGGTGGCTCACCGCCGGCGGACTACAGACGGGAGAGCGGCGATTGCCTTTGTCAGGGTACGACGGAGATTGTAACACCGTAACAGGGACTCCTGTACATTTCGTTCAAGTGTATATATTGTAGATTTACATAATTATACTACCTCAACTACCCTGCCGTCTCTCTACATCCTCACGAAACCAAAGATTACCGTATTTGCCGGTGCATAAGATGCAGTTTTTCTCCTTAAAAAGGAATGCAAAGTTTCACCCTGCGTCTAATGCGGCCACATTAGCGAATGAGAGGTCGGGCAGAGAATGCAGAACAGCCGGTGGTGTATTACTAAAGGGGTCTGGAGTGATCTGTGTTGAGCAGTAGTCCACTGAGCACAAATTTGTAACTGTGTTATCAACAGTAATGCATAATACTAAGAAAAGGTTGGAGTTTAAGAGAAAACAAGAGCTGGGGCAACAAGATAGCGATTGTTGCTGCCAAGATGGCCGTGTCAGATGTAAACATCATCTACCCTGCTGCTGCAGAGAGCTGCTGCTCTCCATTGTAAAACGTCTGATATCTCAGGTCTGCTGCTTCACCTGGGATACTTCACTCGGCTACGCCCTCCGCACACCCACCATTGGTCATTACCGCTCAGACTCCTCCCCGCACCCATGGAAAAGACAAACATCCCGCATATTAGATGTCGCCTTAACCCGCATTCGACTCTGGCCACACAAGTTGACACAACAGTTGGAAGGAGATGATAGAAGGGAGGCAGAAAATGGTGATGGAATTTTCGCTGGAATGAGTATTGTTGATAAATGGAATAGTGAAACAAAGAGCATGTTAAAGTATTATTTGAAGGAGTGTGAGCGGTGAAAGGGAGGTGTAGTATCTTGGGGAGTCTGTCTATACACACAAGGATGGAGAAAGGGCGTCGTGGCTTTGTAGTTTATTTGACAGCGAGTCATTGTACAACGTGGGGACAAGAGGTGCGCGGCGTGTGTCTCTATGTGTCCTGTGGCTGACTGAATTACCTAGCTGGTGTTGCAGTTGTGTCAGCGACGACAAGTCAGGTCAGCGTCAGGTCACCCTCTAATCCTGGTCCCAGACAGGGGGGTGGCCTAAGCCGATGCAGGTGTGTATGTGCGTGTGTGTGTTAGCGCCGCTACAGTGGTAAGCAAGGTGGGATAGGAGACAGCATAGGCCTTTGTACCACCTCGACCCCTCAATCCTCACCCCTGTACCTCTACGGATAAGGAAACTGTATGAAAGAGTGCTAATAAAAAGGCTGCAACGGTACCTGTAGACGGGACAAAAGTCTTCCACACGGTACACCAAGACCAAGACCCATCATGGCGCCACACCATCCCCCTCAAGGCCGAATCACACCATACCATCATGGTGACACGGCACCGTCTCATCACATCCGTTAGAATTTCTTACATTCAAACAAATAGACGTGTTACACTAAACGGTGCGCCGCCGTCACGGCTCCAGTACATCACTGTCCTGTCGCGTAACGGTTTCCGGGGAAGAATATTTTAACGTAATGAGACTGTGCCGTGCTGATAATTGTCGTTTTCTCAAGGCTTTATGTACCCAAAACAGTGTCTTAAAAGACACTGTTTTGTCTGAAAAGGAGTTCAACTCCTCTTCTTCATCCAACAGAAGTGCTATTAATGCAAATTTCTTCAACCATAGCCTCAGAGGCACCATGTCTGCTTAAGAGGGTGAGCATGAACTACTGAAAATGACGGAACCGTGACGAACAGTACCCTCCCGAGTTTCACGCTTTGCGAGTTTCGCGCAGAGTCCTAAATTCTTACCATCCCGACTTTCGCGCATTATCTCCCTGAGTTTCGCGCTGTTTCGTACATGTTTTTTTTTTTTTTTTTTTTTTTTTTTTTTCTTCGCCTATAGCACCGTTTGGTAGTGACCTCCAGGGGTGGGATGGTAGGCCCTGTACTCGAGGGCTGTAATGGTTTGCCCTCGCCCGTGGTGGTGCAGGTAGGATTTTTATATGAGTTAATGGGCTGCATTAGTAGAAGCGAAATTGGATTAGCTTTCCATTGATATATTTAGTTTTCTGATAAATGAATTAGCACCATGCATAAATTAGCATTAACTAAATGAATATCATCATCAATCGGGGTATAAGCACCGTGCCACCCTCAGTACTCACTGATTGTGTAAGCGACTGGGCGAGGCTCTCACCGCCGGCCCCCGCTCCCGCACACCACAGTCACCGTTCCTCTCACGCACACAGTAGTAGCTACAGCTCATTATTATTACTATGTTTGCAGTGCTTAAGCTGTGTATTAAACTGTAGTGCGAATTGACTAGTCTTTAAGAATTGTAGACATGGGTAGTGATTAAATATACTTTTCAAGCTTACAAGGTAGTGGTATATATCACTGGCGTAATAAGCCTGGAAGGTCGCCACCAAGCAGGGTCGTGATGTCCTTCCATTTGTGCCGCGGTATGTTATATGGATCTATATTCCCTATTTCCTTACATTTTTCAATGTAACGAGGAATAGATCCAGAGTCCAACATCTGGAGGACATAGTCTGACAGATGAACACCATCAATCACTTTCCCAGCCATCAAAAAAGAGATTAGTAAGCGTGAGTGTACCGCCGCGTTTACAGGGGAGGTTTGTTTACATCACTGCACGGCCACTGTCGGCCACTGTCGGCCAGCCATGTGCTGTGGGCACATGACGCTCACGGCTCACCTGCATTGCCTCCGTCTGTCCCCTGACCCCTACTGCCCTTGGTGCATCAATGTTCTGGAGACTATTGAACACTTTCTGCTGCAGTGTCCGCGCTTCCACTCCCAAAGTGTAGTGCTACACTCTCAACTGCTCTCCCTGAACGTCACCACCTTTGACCTGCCCACCCTTCTGGCGGCGGCTGGCGTTCCCCCCAACCGGCAACACGCCGTCATCCTCCTCACCTGTGCCTTCCTGAGGAAGACAAGTCAGCTACAACGCCTGTGATAGCATCATAGGACAACACCAGGGCTCATAGTGTTCCCCAAGGGATCCTCGCAGCCCTAAACAACAACAACATGTGCTCGGGGCGGATGGTAGATGGCGCTGTTGGTGGCAATCGCGGCAATCCACCGCCTCTCCCAGCAGTGATCCAAAAGTGTCTTTCTGTTGGTCTGTTTCCATCTTCTATGGCGTATCGTATAACCTTTAGCTTGTATGCGATAGTATTAGTAAATCTTTTTGATGAATTCGCCATGGGTGATAATTTCCAGAACTGAAAACAGCTTAAGATACGTGTGACGGCCTAGTGGTAAATGATATGTCAACACTAGCAGACGATAGATGGTGCTGTTGGCTGCAATCAATGCAATGTGCCGCCAAAAGGGGGAATGTAAACATACGTACCAGCGTGAGGACAGATTATGTAGTTGATTTGAATGTCTTATGTATGGTATTTTAAATAATTGTAACAGGTAAGTACTGAGGTACTGCGTACTGAGGAAGTACTACAACATTCGTCTTGGAAGACCATTAATATTTTTCAGGGTATTTTTTGGGGGAAAATGTGAGTCTTATAAGCCGTAAAATATGGTACTACACCTAGCACAGGACTAAATAAGCATTTTTACAGGGTTTTCAATACCCTAGTTTCGCGACCCTCGAGTTTAGCGCTATGCCTTCGGAAGAAAGCAAGCGCGAAACTCGGGGTACTGTAGTGTGAATACAAGGCACGGCTGACGGAACACTGCCGTGATTTCAGAGTGTGAACCAGCCTTCACCTGTACCTTCCTGAAAAAGACTAATCAACCCTCGCGACTGTGATAGATTCATAGGTGTAAACAGGGCAAATATCGTCGATCCTGACAACGGTGCCCTTCAACAATTACAACAATAACAACAAGGTAGAGATGGTTACCTTCCAGTGTTACCTAAATATCTTCGTAAATTTTTGTTATTGGGCAACCACCGATTTCGAGGCCGAAACTTGAATTGCCTAAATAGTTTTGATGTGTTTTTAATTAATCTGTCTCTCGTTTTTGTCGGAAATCAATGTTTGTTTACGTGTGTGTGTGGGGGGGGGGGGGGGGGGGGGGGGGGGGGGGTGTAACCTGCCCCTCCAGGTCCGCCCCGCAAACATTACTACGCTTCACACTGCCATATTATTGGTAATTTTCGTTTTTTCTCTATCATCTGTTACTAAACCAAACCCCACCTCTAACCTAACCTAATCTGATTTAACCTAACTTAACTTTCTAGCTGAAATAACGGTAGATTTCCGGTACTACGTGTAATGCCATTATTATTCAATTGCGCCATGGGAAATGGGGCTCAAAATACTCAGAATGAAGAAAGCTACACGATGATGTAGGTTAAGAGTCCTAGGACTTTTGAAAGCCCACTACCAAAATAATACCAATATCTATACTGAAAATTTTCCACAAAGTCTAAACACATAGCAGAAAAGCAACAAAGGCATAACTACAACATTAAATCTAAGCTATATGTCATAGGTAGCAAAATATTAGAATATCAATTCGTGGGGGCATCCTGCAATATATTATGACCGATTTTGGTTACCCTGTCATTCCTTTTACATTTTAACTAGTATAATTTTTCATTCACATTCACTGCACTGTGAATATTGTATTTAGGTACATGCTCATAATCATTTGCTTTCCCCTACAAATCCCTTTTTTTTTTTAATAACTTTTGATAAATTTACAAAAAAAAAAAAAAATCCCTCAAAATCTCCAATATTTTTTTTATCTCAAAACATCCTTGTAAAATAGGGGTGCGTTTTATGCGGAGGTGCGTCTTATGCGCCGGCAAATACGGTAACTTTCCAGCGTATACAGTGATTGAAACGTGTGTTACTGGACATTACTCATCTCCGGCTTTTACGGTGAGTACCTATGTGAGTAGAATTACTCGCGAAAAGGAATAACCAGAACAATCTTGGATTCTGAAAAAGCCAAGCGGCTGGGAAGTGGCCACCACGCCTCAACTTCATAGACACTAAGAACTATTGAAAAATACAAAAAATATATTGTTTACAGACACTGCAATGTATATGCTCCCTGCCACTGGACTATAGTGATAGAGAGGCAGACTTCCAACAAAATGGGAGGACAGAGTGCTAGAGCATGTGAAAAAAGGGAGGAAGAGAAGAATGCGAGGGTTAGAGCATGCCAGGAGGAATGCAAGGACGGGAATAAATGGAGACTCTTCTGTCGGGGCCATCCCCTTGAGCGAGTTTTTTCTCTTAGGAATGGGCGCCAGAGAGAGAAGTAGTTGTGGTAGTTTTCAACCCCTTGTTATGATGAACAAAGGATATGATGAACAAAATTCCCCTAGTATTCTGGAGATAACATTTATGCTTGGGATATCATCCAATTTTTGAAAACAATATAAGAATCATGAAATGAAATGGTGAAAGAGGACAGTGAATAAAGAAAGTTTCTATATAACGCAAGTATGAAGCTGACAATGATGCTTTTTTTTAGTGCATGACATGTTCACAGATATTCTAGTAGATATGATCATTTACTCTATGAGTACACATCAACTCACCTTTACTTTCTTTGACCAAAGTATCCTGCATGGTGGTGGTGCCAGGAGTTTGAGCTGAAGGATGCACAGCTGTGCCATTCCCATATTGTGAAACACTGCAGGAATCTGTACTTTCGATCCCATTTGTCACAGGTTTCCCAAAAGGATTCTTCATGCTAGTGGGATTTACTAGAACTTTGTAGTCAACAGGATTTCCTAAAGAGTTGGGTGTGATTGGGAGAGAGTCTGGACTTGGTGTTGTTCCTTCATTTGCTGGTGGAGTCTCAGCACCTTAGAAATGAAATAAAACATGACACTCATATGAATACAAATACATTTCAACCTTTATCAAATAAAAACTCCTTGGAGCTTAGGAAAAAAAAAAAGTCAGATTTCTACAAAATTGGTGTCATCATCTGTAAGACTAACAAAATATATCACTCTTTTTTTATACAACACTGATTAAAGAAAGTATTCACCACCTATGCAGGTCTATTGAGACTTAAATCATGAAATTACCATTGCAATGCTTAAATTACACATGTAGAAAATACATAGACTAATGTTGTGGAAATTTTATGTCACAAACATATACAGTCGACCCTCGATTTAACGGACTAAAAGGGGGGAGAAGTGGTCCGTTAAAGCCGATAGTCCGTTACTGCGAGGGTATTTTTCCCAACGGTGTGAAAATATAGGAAAAACACAGGAAAAATTGTGAAATAAATGAGAAATAATCACAAACACAACCAGATCGTGTAGCTATGATGGGAGGTAAACAATGACTGGCGCTATGGATTTGGCACGCTCCTACATACTGTGAAATAAATGAGAAATATGTAATCACAAACACAACCAGACCGTGTAGCTATGTTGGGAGGTAAACAGTGACTGGCGCTACATGCTAGATTTGGGACACTTGCCCATGACTGCTCGGGACTGGTATTCGGAGAGGTAGTAAGTATCCAGGCTCCTCACCCGCCTCCGCCTGGGCCACGCGACACTCGCAGCTCACCTGGACCATCTCCGTCTGTCCCCTGACCCCCACTGTCCCTGGTGCAGGAATATTCCGGAGACTATTGAAACTTTCTGCTGCAGTGTCCACGCTCGTGCTTGACAGACGACCTACAAAGCGATCTTAAGCAGAAGAGGTCACAAGAAGAAGAAGAAGCTTCCACTCCCACCGTGTAGTGCTACACTCTCAACTCCTCGCCCTGAACGTCACCACCTTTGACCTGCCCACCCTTCTGGCAGCGGCTGGCGTCCCCCCCTCACAGCAACACGCTATCATCCGCCTCACCTGTGCCTTCCTGAGGAAGACAGGTCAACTACCGTGCCTGTGATCGCATCATAGGACATCACCAGGGCTCATAGTGTTCCCCAAGGGATCCTCGCAGCCCTAAAACAACAACAATGCTTCCCGTAGTGCCGCCCAAGGACCTAAAACGTACTAGAAAACCAGTACACCTTACTGTTTACCAGATTAAGTCTGTGAATTGCTACACCTACCGGACTTTCGCGGTTCCCGGACTTTTGGGGTTCCCGGACCAGGCAAACCCCCTAATAGTCCGGGAAATGGAGGGTCAAGTGTATATACATTACACTCGAGTTTTACGCTATCCGAGTTTTGTGATCCTCGAATTTTGCGCCGAGTCCTAAATTTTTACCATCCCGACTTTCATGCATAATCTCCCTGAGTTGTGCGCTGCTTCAGACACGTTTTTTTTTTTGCCTATAGCACCGTTAAGCAGTGACCTCCAGGGGTGGGATGATAGGCCCTGGAGGTTCACTCGAGGGCTGTGATGGTTGGCCCTCGCCCGTGGTGGCGCAGGCAGGATTTTTATAGTGACACCTGTGATTAGAGGCTCATGCCGCCCCCGTGTCCTCCGATGCACTCGCAATCGTAGGTGAGTTAATGGGCAGCATGTGGGTGTTCTTAGGCCACTCGACGGTGCAGAGAAAGCTTTTATAGCTTACGGTAATATCAAAATCAAGATCAAGATTAAGATCAAGTATCGCTAAAGAGGTAAATAGTCATATGTACAGATGGAAGAATGGTGTTAGCAAGACGTGTGTGATATGTGAGACAGGAGTGGATGAAACTGTGGAGTACTTGAGACTGGAATGTGAACGGTATGAGTATGCTAGAACAAAGATGTTGGAGGTAGTGGTAGGAGAGGTCGGAGTGGAAGAATGGAGAGATGAGAGACAGGAGAGTGGAGATGGAGTACCTGCTGGGGTTGTGTGCTGAGTGGAGGAGTGACAGTCGTGTGATTGAGTGTAAAAGAATTCTTGGAGAATTCTTGGAGAGCACGTATGAGAGAGAATGAGGCAGGGGGCCCCTCAGTGATGGGGGACCCCGTATGAATGTGATGCAGAGAGAGGTAGGAGGGGAAAATGAAACCCCTAGCTGTGCTTCCCCCTTTTGCTTCTCCCCCAACAGATTACGTGTGTGGGAGGACCAAAGACTTCACCGACAGCATCCGCTGGGTGACTCCCAACTCAAGCTCAAGCTCTGTCACAGCACAGACAATGGCACTTTTTCAATAATTTCCAATGAAAATTGATCATTCATTTTGGGTTTTTGAAAGTGAATAGCATCTCCACTACACGTTGGATAAAAATTATAAAAAAACGTATGTATTAAGACCAGCTGAGAGAGCCTAGTTCTGCATAAGAATTACGCCCTCCCCTCCAAAAAAAGATTTTGATGAGAAACAATATTATATTTTAAAATTCACATCAAAATCAGTAAATATTCCGCAAGAGTTGGCGGCACAAACCTGCCGCAGCAGCCGGGCAATCGTGCACCATCAGATTTGCTTATTTAACCTAAATAACTCTACAAAACTTAACCCAAACCAAAACCTAACCTAACCAAACCTGGCTATTATTATATAAAAATAAGTGCTATATTTTTGGTTTCTGCAAGTGAATAAATACTACACATTACACTAAGCCGAAAATAATAGACAAAGTAAGCTGTAAGGCATTTGCAGCTTGCCAATTCCTGCGAAATATTAACTTCAAAATCTATCAAAATAAAAGTCTTGTCAAAACATTTGCAGGATGCTGAGAAACAAAAACTTACCATGCAATTTAATTCATCATAAAATTCAGGATTTAATCTGAATATATAACTAGAAGCTTCTCAATATGCGGTAGATAATGAGTAAAGTAAGAACTGAACATAAGTTGATTGAGTGGTACATAATTCAGAAGAGCTTTAAGGTCTAACAACTCAATTACTAGCAATGAAGCATAGTTCCTCAGTCCTAATTTGTAATTTTCACAGATAAAGGTTAACTTTATACATACAGAAACATTGACAGATTATCATAACTCAGTAACAAAAGGCCCATCAAAGCACATTCATACCTAGAAGTTGAAGAATCTGTGATTTATTGGTTAAATTAGCTGGTGTATGTGCCTGGTTGTTCTCGATGTCTACATCAGCACCACTTGTCAACAACAATCGAATGATCTCAGCACGCCCTCTTTTGCAAGCCCAATGTAGTCCAGTCCTGCAAACAATAATTCAAGGCATAAAGCAAACTGAGAGAGAGAGAGAGAGAGAGCGAGAGAGAGAGAGAGAGCGAGAGCGAGAGAGAGAGAGAGAGAGAGAGAGAGAGAGAGAGAGAGAGAGAGAGAGAGAGAGAGAGAGAGAGAGAGAGAGAGAGAGAGAGAGAGAGAATGAAAAAAACTCATATATTTCTTTTCTTATTTACATCACAAAGGACTGGTCAGGGGCAAAAAAATAGAAGCAACAAAAAGCCCGCTCAGTTGCCAGTCCCTATAAAGAAGACAGTAGGAGAATATAGTAGAAAGGGGGCTAATAGATGGGGCAATTTAGTTTGGGAGGTGCCTTGTCACTCCTCTCTTGGAAAAATATAAGTCGTAGGAAGGTGGAAAAATAGAAACAGGAAGAGAGTTCCAGAGTTTACCTGGGAAGGGGAAGACAGAGTGAAGATACAGGTTAACTCTTGCATTAGGAAGATGGACAGAATAGGGATAATAATAAGTAAAAAGCCTTGTGCAGCAAAGCCGCGGGAGGGGGAGAGCTATGCAGTTAGCAAGTTTAGAAAATCAGTGAGCATGAAAATAACGGTAGAAGATGTTAAGAGAAGCAACATTGCGGCGGTGATTTAAAGATTGGACAGTCAGTCAGGGTGATTTAAAGATCTGACAGTCAGTCAGAGGAGGGGAGCTGATGAGATGAAAAGCATTTGATTCTACCCTTTTTAGGAGAGCTGTATGAGTGGATCCCCCCCTAACATGTGAGACATACAACATACATAGGCAGATAAGGCTCCTATATAGAGAGAAAGTTAGAGGAAGTATCAAGACACCTTGAGTCATTACCTTGAAGTCGGTCCGACCTGGGGATATTTGTGATCCCCTCCCAATTTAGGGACTCCCAAGGCAGGGTGTATAAAAGTTATTTGAAATTTTTGAGAGAAAATAGTGTAGGGATGTAAGATGCTTATAGCGTTTGTTTGTTTAGAGGATAATTCCTCAGAGCCATAGTGATCTACCGCTGCAGCTTAGTGTTGGCCGAAGCCATCACCCCGGGAGGGGGGTTACAAACCCCCGGCTAACACCCGGTACCCATTCACTGCTGGGTGGACAAGGGCTCGGGTTTTTAAGAAAGACCGCCCATCTATCTTCGCTCCGCCCGGGGATCAAACCCGGGACTTCTCGGTTGTGAGCCGAGCGTGCTAACCACTACACTACGGAGTACCCGGAGTGTAGCGTGAGTAGTAAGATAAATTGTCTTTCGAGTGCAGGCTACAGCTATTCTCTTGTGTATCTGAGACACTAAAGGATATGGACAGAGAGGACACGGGAAATTTCAATGACAAGTCTGCAGCACCCCCTCAACCCCCGTAAGTACTTCCCCGGGAGTATTTCACCATGGCGGCAGGTGTCTGACTGCCTACTCTCTCCAAACTATTATGCTATTAATGAAATCACATCCTCCTACGTTCTAAAAATACCTCATCATAAATCTTATAACAGTAAAGTCCCGCATCCCACAGTTAATCAATGCCAGGACATTGCTGTGCAATTAATGCAGAGTAAAATTGCAATGGGAAAAATTATAACAGGTACTGAAGCCTTTTGCCCAAGGATCATCTCAGTAATTACATCCCAGTAATGCATGGTAAGCTGCTTTAATGAAGACAATATTATCAAAATATCATAAGGAATATTGATAGGATAAAATACAAACCTTTAAAAGCCTTGATCTGGTGCTTAACCCCTTCACGTCCAGATCTTTCCTTTGTTATATAAAATTGTCTCTTGTTAGCCATAAAATTACGAAAAGTAACTTTAAATACCAAATTAGTTAGTCGACAAGGATACTAAGCAGGTCATATCTATAAAATATTGCTTATATTGACTGAAAATTGTCTAATGGTGGTCAAATTACAATGGAAATTACGTTCTGGTCTCAAGGGGTTAAACCAATACGGGTGGAAGCCGTTACATAAAACCTGTGCATTCCTCTCCCTAGCCTCCTCACATTTGATGGCTCACCACTGTATTCATGGATTCCTTCCCTCTATATCCATATTGACAACTCACCAGCCATTAATTTCATGTTGACTGTTAACATTGACACCTTTTGAAATGAGTGTCATGACAGCTTCAGTATCACCGTAGCAACACGCTTCTCTAAGCTTGTCTTCCTGCTGTTTTTGAGCATCCATATTTAGTATAACTGAAAATGACAAGGAAAACTTATATTAGCTCAAAAACCAAAAGACCACAGGGGAAAAAAAATAATATCCATGAAACTCTACAGCTTTATAGATTAGCAAGTGCCTATCAAAAGAAAGAGAGGGGGAGAGAAAAAGAAAGGGGGGTACCTACTTTAGTATATTCATCATAGAATAAATGTGAACAGAAATAAAAAAAATTAGCATGGGGTTTTATGGACATGCGTTTGGGGAAGGGAATTTTTTTTTGCGATGCCTAGGTCTTATTCATGAATTTCAAGAACATTGCAAGCATTAAGACTTCCCTGTGGTACTCTGGTCTTGAGCCACTGTTCTAATATTCATTCCTTTCAGGCAGTCTTCTATCATGTTCATTATTGTTCCCTATATTCCTCAAGTATATTTTAACTTCCACAATGGTCTTTTATGTAGGACTTTACTAAATTCATATATAAAATAAAATAAATACATACAGACACCGTTAACACAGGCAGAGTTTAAGAAAATTTGGAGTTACAAATCTTTCTTTTTTGTACAGGGAGGTCCCGAAGATACGAGCAGTTAGGTTCCACCTGGCATACTCGTAAAGCAAAATCTCGTATAACGAAACACATAACTAATGGTAAAATATAGGTTTGGTTCCAGGACCCCATCAATAAAAAATAAATAAAAAAAAAGACATATTTTTCAGGCTAAAATAAAATATAGCAAACACAACAAACACACAGCGTCTATATTACCTATTCTGTAGAAAAACTATTCTGAAAGAGAAAATAGCACACAAAATAACATAACTGCATATTAATTAAACATAAAACATAAATGATGTCATCAAGCTCATCATCAGTCCCCAGCCAATGATAAACTTTTTAAAACTTCTCGACCAATCACAAGTCAGCGAGACATATTTCCGGGCAAGAATGGCATGCCTGACTGCCTCTCTCCGCCTTCTGTCCCCGTCATCTCAAACTAATTCTCGTTTTATTTGGAATGCTTGCGTTTTAAGGAGTTTTAATGTATCAGATAGTAAGATATATGGACACAACAAAGAAACCACAATTACAGTATACAAAGTATATGCTCAGTGATGGGGGGGGGAAAAAAAGAAATAAAAATAAAAAAGGAGGAGGTCCGAATAATGTCGAAGTCCGAATAATGATGAGGGTTGTATATTTACAATGCTAAGAGCCGTGAGATTTTAGAGATAAAAAAAAATAAAAAAATAGGGGTGGACAGCTTTTACCAAATCACCACTAGGGGTAGGTAAAGGTAAAGATGGGAGCATACGCTAAGCTGCGCGTGGCATGCAGTGCTCATCTCCGTGACATTAGCCCTTAGAGCCTGTGGTGGGTGAGGACCCGTTACCCTGGGACACAGGGCTAGTGTGACTCCCGGGTTACCACAGTTACCTTCCCCAGGTTACCCCAGGTACCCATTTATCAACCCCGAAAGGAAGGAAGAACAGCTGGGTAGGCTGGTCACCGGCTTGCCCTGGCCCAGGATGGAACCAGGGCCCGCAGATTCGTAGCCAGGCACGCTAGCCACTGCACCACGGAGGCGACGTGTCATGGATTGGGGAAATGGAGGTCCGGGAAAACGAGGGTTGTGTGTACCTTAGGAATTCCAGAGCAAATGCATTTTTCTTCATGAAACTAAAGTAAGATTGCACATAATATGCGTTATATTTGGTAATCCAGAAAACAAAGCCTTTTCCTTTAAGAAAAATCAGTGTCCTGGCTGTTGTTGCAATTTGTCTGCTATCAGCTTAAATCGAGGCATTAGATGATTTTCAAGTGCAACCCGCATGATAGGATCCAAATTCGGAATGGCATTCCTTTTCTTTGCTTTGATTAAAACTAGCTTGGGAAACCTTGCTCACACAGATATAATGTTGGCATCTGCACAAACATGGCTGTTGCCTGTTCAGCTAACTCCTTGTATCCCTGAGTATGATGGCATGCATGGGACAGGAGGGCCAAATGTTTTTAAAGCTGCTTTTTGAGAATATTACACTCGAAGCTCCAATAGGGCATCAGAATGATCAGTTCCATCAACTGAAAATGGAGTAAGCATCCACATGTTGGAGGTCCGGTCTCTTGGAAATATAAGTCAAGGTTTTCCTGCATCAAAGTAAGGTGTTTGGTAATCAAGTGGGACATTCGTACCTCCAGTGTCTCTTCTGCTGTCTGCATACCACCATCATGTTTTCAGCTACATTCTCTCATATGCTAAGTATCAAAGACTTCAAAATCTGAAGAAACACTGATCTATACTGACACATGGGCATGATCTCGTCCACCCACCTGTCCACCCCTCACTTAGTCTCGTCCACCTTAAGGTGGACCGTCTTCCTTAAGGTGGACCGTCCACCCAGATTGAATAGCACTGTTCTACAGTATTTAGTAGAATGTTGTAGTACACACGTGGTCGAATGCTTCTATTTTGAAAACACTCTCCATTATTACAACAATCCTCATTATAACGCCATTAATAAGGTAAAACTCGTATATTTTCATTATGCATAAACGTACGTATGTTGATCATGACAGCACTTGGTTTGGGAGGGAATAATGGAAAATAAGTCTAGCCTGACACCCCTAGACCCGACGTCCTGGAGCTGACAGGAAGTTCCCAGACGGCCACCAGATGGCAGATCAGCTCACTGTTTTAGTCCATTGTGTAGGGAATTCTGGTCCTAGTGTAAGCTAATACCAAGTAAATTTGTAGTAGTAATTTACCAACCAAGTTAATTGGTAGTAACCAAGATATGGCAGGGTTGATACAACAAATCTTAGGTCGGAAATTCTAAATTACTCGTCCTTCCGGCTTTGACTAAAATAAACTACCGCACTGTATTGTATGCTTATTGTACTTCACATCTGTAAAGGTTCCAGCGTGCGCTCGGCCTTGGTTAACCCACACGGCCGCTATGAAATATGAGGTGCCTCAAAAAATTCTAAGTTCAGTCAGATCCAGTCCCGAGCACTACCTAGCTAGACTGAGCCGCAATACACCCTTGACAACAGCTGGATAAGTAATCCCTGTGTAAGGAACAGGTAGTTTGCATGAAGTATTGCATATATGGATATGAAATATTCTAAATTCGTACCACATCAAACATTTCTGATATATTTAAGCATATGTATTGCATAATAATCATATAGGGGAATATATTGATGTTTCTAATACTCCGCGTATAATTGCCACCTCAGTGACGTCAGGCCAGGCTGCGGGTTCAGTATACTGGCAGCCACGGGCACAAAAAGTTGTGCAGATGGTGACTTGTAGCTACTGCAGTTTTATTTGGAGTGTAATAACGAGAAACCAAAGGAACTTTTATTTATGTGTGCGCCACAAACTCATTTTGCAAACCAAAGATTATTGCACTTGCATTAATAAACCTGCCACTTTGGACTACAATATAAAATGTGGTGTTGTCGATAACTACCACTACGTAGTTATGCAAATCACCCCATCACGTAGCCTACCATCGGCGCCATTTGACAGCCGTCACGGTGTATCTCAACTTTGAAGGCAAGTTGAAAGGACTATTTACTCATTTATGAAGTGTTTAATGATGTGATTATAATGCTAGGGTACATTGAGGCTTTAATTGTAGGGTGATAAATTTTCTGGGGATTTTCCTTAGATGGCTAGCGATATTTCCCCAGATTGCAAGACTTTTTCCCTTTACTTTCTCGTCATATCACAACTATGAGGTTAGGTTAGCAACTTGTAGGGTGTTATAGTAAGGTTGGTAAATTTTAGGGGGTTATAGCGTGGCCACCGAGAGACAAGGCCTGATACATCGCCCGTGACGTCACACCATGTCGATCCCACCCGCTCCGCTCCCCGTACAAGTTTACCTACCTAATATAATGTTTATCAGTATAAAAGATATACTGTTATCTTCAGAAATGTTTGTTCTATAATATTATCAAATAAAAAATCGTAAAACACACAAAAGAAATGCCATTATGAGACTTTCAAGAAATATGCATTAACTTAAAAACTCTTCGCCATTTAATATTTTGCTCAAAAACTTTTTACATGGAGAATATCAATAGAAGCGGAATTTAATTAGCTTTCCATTGATATATTTCGTTTAGTCATCAATGAATTAGCAGCATGCATAAATTAGCGTAGCTAAATATTAAAACTCATGAAATCGGGTAATTTCCTACCTAATATATGTTTATCAGTATAAAAGATTAGTAACTTTTAGGGGATTATAGTGAGGTTAGGTTAGTAACTTTTAGGGGGTTATAGTGAGGTTTTAGTAACTTTTAGGGGGTTATAGTGAGGTTAGGTTAGTATTATTGCGGGGGTTATAGTGAGGTTAGGTTAGTTACTTTTAAGGGGTTATAGTTAGGTTAGGTTAGTTACTTTTAAGGGGTTATAGTGAGGTTAGGTTAGTAACTTTTAGGGGGTTATAGTTAGGTTTATTAGTAACTTTTTGGGGGTTATAGTGAGGTTAGGCTAGTAACTTTTAGGGGTTATAGTGAGGTGAGGTTAGTATTATTGCGGGGGTTATAGTGAGGTTAGGTTAGTTACTTTTAAGGGGTTATAGTGAGGTTAGGTTAGTTACTTTTAAGGGGTTATAGTGAGGTTAGGTTAGTTACTTTTAAAGGGTTATAGTGAGGTTAGGTTAGTAATATTGCGGGGGTTATAGTGTAGATTAGCAACCCTTAGGGGGTCCATGGGGGGCGCAGCCCCTTCTGGCTAGGAAGGTTAGGTTTTTCTTTGACCTCCTATGACCAGCAAGCATGGTGACCTTATGGAAAACTTGTGTTTTTGGGTAGGGAAGGCAGACACGACTCATTTATTGCTCTCCCAAAATTGTCCAAATCTATACATAAATCAATTAAGGAAAATTCCCTAACAATGGGTATCTAGGGAAATCCCTAATTTAGGGAATTCACTAGATTTTTACATATAGTGACTTTGATGATTTTTGGGGGAGCCATAAATCACTTATATTTGCTGAAAATTCTTTACAACTCATCCTTCCGGCTTTGACTGAAATGAACTACCGCACTGTATTGTATGCTTATTGTACTTCACATCTGTAAAGGTTCCAGCGTGCGCTCGGCCTTGGTTAACCCACACGGCCGCTATGAAATATGAGGTGCCTCAAAAAAATCTAAGTCCAGTCAGATCCAGTCCCGAGCGCTTCCTAGCTAGACTGAGCCCCAGTACACCCTTGACTACAGCTGGATAAGTAATCCCTGTGTAAGGAACAGGTAGTTTGCATGAATTATTGCATATATGGATATGAAATGCTCTAAATTCGTACCACATCAACCTTTTTGATATATTCAAGCATATATACTGCATAATAATCATATAGGGGTATATATTGGTTTCTAATAAATACTCAGAGAGTATTGCCACGAGTGATTGTCACGCATTAAGGTTCAACCATTCACCCCGGTTCACTTCACTCACTGGCGGTCACGGGCACAGAAGGTTGTGGTGATGGTGACTTATAGGCACATACTGCAATTGTATTATTAGGAGTGTAATAACGAGAAACCAAAGGAACTTTTATTTGTGTGTGCGCCACAAACTCATTTTGCAAACGAAAGGTTACTGCACTTGTTAAACCTGCCACATTGGACTTTAATAGAAAATCAGTAGAAAATAGTTGTTATCGATAACTACCACTTAATACGTAGTTATACAAATCACCCCATCCCGTAGCCTTTATAACATCGGCGCCAATTGCCAGCCATCACGGTGTATCTCAACTTTAAAGGTAAGTTGAAAGGACTATTTACTCATATATAGAGTGTTTAATGATGTGATTATGATGCTAGGGTACATTGAGGCTTTAAATGTAGGGTGATAATTTTTCTGGGGATTTTCCTTAGATGGCTAGCGATTTTTCCCCAGATTGCAGGACTTCTTTTTTTTTTTTTTTTTTTTTTTTTAATTCCCTTTACTTTCTCAAGTCGTATCACAACTAAGGTTAGGTTAGCAACTTGTAGGGGGTTATAGTAAGGTTTATTTTTGTTACTTTTAGGGGTTATAGTGGGGTTTAAGTTATTTATTTTTAAAGGGGGTTATATTTTAGGTTAGGTTAGTTACTTTTAAAGTTAGAGTGAGGTTAGGTTAGTTACTTTTAAGGGGTTAGAGTGAGGTTAGGTTAGTAATTTTTAGGGGGTTATAGTGAGTAACGTGAGGTTAAGTTAGTAACTTTTAGAGGGTTATAGTGAGGTTAAGTTAGTAACTTTTAGGGGGTTATAGTGGTATCCGTTGATTCGGGCCGCCAGTTGAAGCAGGCTGCTAGTTGAAACAGGCCGCCTATAGTAGCATGCATACCCAGCAGACAGTATACTTTGTGGTTAAGGTTAGGTTAGGTTAGGTTAGGTATACTTTGTGGTTAAGGTTAGGTTAGGTATACTTTGTGGTTAAGGTTAGGTTAAGTTTCATTAAAACCTATAAGGTTATGCATAAATGCATGCTTGGTATGCATAAATGCATGCTTGGTATGCATTTAATATAGGCGACCTGATTCAACTGGTGGCCCGAATCAAATGTATTCGTTATAGTGAGGTTATGTAAGTAACTTTTAGGGGGTTATAGTGAGGTTAGATTAGCAACCCTTAGGGGGTCCATGGAGGGCGCAGCCCCTTCTGGCTAGAAAGGTTAGGTTTTTCTTTGACCTCCTATGGCCAGCAAGCATGGTGGCCTTATGGAAAACTTGGGTTTTTGGGTAGGGAAGGCAGACACGACTCATTTATTGCTCTCCCAAAATTGTCCAAATCTATACATATATCAATTGAGGAAAATTCCCTAGCAATGGGTATCTAGGGAAATCCCTAATTTAGGGAACTCCCTAGATTTTTACATATAGTGACTTTGATGATTTTTTTTTGGAGCCATAAATCACTTATATTTGCTTCCCCCACCCAAAAACCCCGTATTCCCGCCAGGTCCCCAGGCTTGTTGGCTATAGGGGGAAGAAAAAAAAGATAGGGGTGAAGGACTTCTTCAGATTTATCCTTAGGTCTTAGGTAACAGTCATATGATGCTATCATTGGCGTGGCAGCTGACCTGTCTTCTTCAGGAAGGCACAGGTGAGACGGATGACAGCGTATTGTAGTGAGGGGTGGACGCCTGCCGCCGCCAGCAGGTGGGCAGGTCAAAGGTGGTGACGTTCAGGGCGAGGAGTTGGGAGTGTAGCACTACACGGTGGGTGTGGCAGCGTGGACACGACAGCAGGAAGTCTTCAATGGTTTTCGGGACACTCCTTCACCAAGGTGCAGGGGCAGTGAATCACCTAACAGACGCAGAAACGGTGCAAACGTGCAGGATATAAATGAGCTTGATCTTGATCTTGATTTGGGAGTCACCCAGCAGATGCTGTCGGTGAAGCCTTTGGTCCGGCGTTCTCCCACACACGTAATCTGTTGGGAGAGAAGCAAAAGGGGGAAGCAAAACTAGGGATTTCTTTTTCCCCTCCTTCCTCTCTCTGCATCACATTCATACGGGGTCCTGTAATGCCCGGAAATTCGGAGAGACAGGATGGAAACTCCCATCATACGATTCCCGGGTTATGTATCTGTAAGAAGGAAAAAGGTTTCAATAACCGTATGTTTGGTCTGGGGCAAGTTGTCGCCTAGGTCCAGTATATGGGGGAACAGGTTATTTTTATTATACTAAGGCAAATCAAATCTTTTCTGTTCTCGTGATATTTATCTTTCGTCCGTCTTTCTTTCTTTCTCCCACTTCTATCTCCCCCCCCCCCACTCTCCCCCCCATACACTCAGAACACGAGTCCTAATGCGTGGGACATTTATTTCGCGACCGTCAATAACTGGTAGAGTCAAAACTTCTCATCCTCCCCTCACCCTCCTGACAGATCGAAGAACACTCTTAGATTCTTAATGTCCTTCAAAACAGACACAAGAGTGACAGATTACGTTTATAGATGGGTGGGTTAGTCGAGTTATTCGCTAAATTAAAAGTCGACCAACCTTCTACTCTGACTCCTCTTACCCCGTCACTCTATAAAACGCGTTCGAGGGCTTGACCAAAAGGGAGAACAACTTTCCCCGGATATTAGAATAAATGTATTAAATTCTTCTATATCAAATTAAAAGAACTGCGTTATAGGCAGCCATTTCATATGTATACTTGCTTCGTTAACTAATTAGAGTCATTCGAAGTCTTATATCCCCTTCAGGGGAAGTCATAAGTATCCGAACATTTCTTTTTTTCCCGCTTCTTCTTCTTTCTAGGTGGGGAGCTAAACCACGGTTTTCAGTCGCAGTTCAAAGCCTATTTTCCGGCTGGCTCCCTGAGGGCTTGTCGGATTAGGCCCTAACTCTCTGCTCTTTTTACCCAAGCCTTTTCTAGAAATACTTTAACCCTTCAATGATTCTTCTATTGGTGTCCTGTACCCTACTCAAACCTAAAAGAAATTCCATTATCCCATCTATGTTCCCCTCTGCCACTGTATCCCACTGATCCACGCCTACCTCCCGTGCCACTATTGCTATAATCCCACCCTTGCCTCGGTTTGCCACGAGGAGGTCAGTCGTCTCTCCACTCCTTTCAAGGTAAGGTATGCGGTAAACTCGCCCCTATTTCCCCCCCCCCATCGTGTTATAATATAACTATCTATATATATATATATATATATAATATATTATATATATATATATATATATACAGTTGTTTAGGTTTCATTAACGCATAAGTAGCTTGGCCTGCCCTTACAAGTGTTATTAACGAGTCGTCTCTCCACTCCTTTCAAGGCTCTGGCGAATGTCTCTGCCGGGAAAGAAACCAGGCCACATGGTACAGTGAATCACAAACCAACCCATTACTCTTACATTTTTTCTCCTATATATATATTCCATGTATACCTATAGTGCTCAGTTGATACGGACATAGATGGTAGTTCTAGGAATATAATTCAGTGAGGTAGGTTATGCTCTGTAGAGCTTTCCTGCGCCAAATTTGAGTTATACATGTACCTAAGTTCTCAAACAAGAGAAATAACTTTTCGTGGTGAATAAACCGGATGATGTTTAAAGTATACCCAGCAAACATTGTCATTACGGGCCAGCATCAAATCAGTGTCGGTAAATCACAAACGACATATTGGCATTGAGTCGGCAAACCGTAATGAAGTTATCGGCCTGGCTGCGGACCGACAACTTGTGCGTTCATGTTTGCACCCCGGGCCTGTGTCGGTTACGTTACGTTTCTGTGTCAGATCTGTGTCGGCAATCCGTAACCAAAATATTGCCACTACTGAGCCACAAACGGGCCGACATAGCATCTAAATCGTGCCATAAGCGGGCCAACACAGCAACTGTAT